>CAXKVY010004475.1:0-31796 GCA_964058915.1 Tetropium fuscum | reverse complement strand
TCGTATGTTATATATGTCTTTAACTCTTTTTACGTGGCGGTAATTTTCCATTTTTGAGAGAATGATATTTCGAAAGTGATTATTGTATATTAAATTAAAATTCCGTGCGAGGAGAAAATTATATAGCACATAATTATTGCTAAACACCCTATACGGTGCCGATATAAATTGATAGGTATTTGCCCGTCTGCTAAATGTTCTTGATACTTAATTTCAGAAGAATTGTTAAAGCTGAAACACGATTTAACGAGGTGCTTGAAAGTAATTTTGTTAATCTTATTAAATGATCCTCGCATATTTTCCTAAATAAGTAAAATATTGCAGTGATACAGCTCTGACTACTGTTCATCGAATTATTTAATGATATTAAAATAAGAAAGAATTATTAAAAGCGCTAACGGCGAAGTGGCATGCGACAAGGCACCCTTGAGAAGAATAATTGGTGACGTTCCATTTAATTTAAAATAGCTGCTACCTTATTTAATCGTAATTAAGGCACGTATTTTAAGATTTAATTGCCTGAACATTTATTTTAATTTCTACACGTTGCTGTTCAAGTATCTGCAAGCTTTATTGAATATATCAGCCATTGTAGTGGAATTACAAACTCCAAACCAGTACACTATAAATATATCACCTAGTATTCGTTACTTTGTAAATCGCTATACGCGATGGTGGCCTTCGTTGTAGAAAATTAATTTACTATTGATGCCATAAATTCGAAATAACACCATCTCCAATCTAACTCCAACTGTTTCTTTGCTGTTTACGGCTCAAAATTGTTAGAACGATGATAGATAACATTGTATCACTAAAGTTATTAATATAAAAAATGGAACAAATTATATAATCCAAGAAAGGCAAACAAATACGTATTTGTGCTAGATGATCTATGTACTCGTCAAGGTATTCATAATGGCATATTTACTGAATGTTGGTCTTACGTTTCAAAGTTATATATTTAAGAAATTAATCCTCATCGATTGTGGATGAATTATTATTTTTCTTTTATAATTATATTCGTTTTCTTATTTCTTTACTACACACAAACACACACCCTCACATATAAACTGCTCAAAATGAATAAGGGGGCACATAAAGAATGTGTTAAATTTAATGTACGATATTTTTGTTTCTATGATAAGGCGCCCTTGCAGGGGAGGGTGAGTTTCTTCAGCTGCTCTAGAGGCGGTAAATATGGTTCATTTTTATTGTAGAATTATGATTATACAGGGTGTTAAGAATGACGTGTTAATAAGCATAAGTATAGAACAGCCTGTACATGTAAATATAATATTTAAATTATATGAATTTAGTACTGTTTTTTGTGAATAATTTGTTTAACAGTGGCAATTAAATTCATTTTTAACTCATTTCTAGTCGAATATTAAACTTAAAAGACGTTTATACTTATCAACTTTATATTGAAGAATAATTTTTTGATAACCGTCAAAATATTATTTTTTTTGACATGAATGTTACCAAAGTAACGTTAACCACACTGTGATAATACTATTTTTATGGCAATAATCCGCCTTAATGCCCATTTTATTAGTCTACAGAGGATTTTCAGCATCTTTCAATTATGTATTTTATATAAAATCGAGGAAAGAATGAAAAATTTAATACATCTTGTTCCTTTTTAGCCCTTTTTCTAATAACGTTACAGCTCTAGAAACTTGAACTTTACTTAAGAAACGCCTAGGTAGTATATTCATTATGACGAATTATTACAACTGACACTGACAGATAACAATGACTTTTAGCAGAATCAGTGCCAACGGAGATTATAAACGATTTATTTGTAAATGTATATCTACTACAATACTTTGTGCAATCTCTTGTATCTTTTTTAATAAGTGTACTACATTGATGAATCAAAAAACAAAGTATCCACAAAAAAGCAATCTACACGAATCATATATTTAAATAATAAATAACATTTCAGTCCCTTTTGGGCCTTTTTCAAAAGATGATTTTATTTTTATACATTCGACATAGGTCAAAAATGAAAGTTTCAATTAGGGAAGAGCAGTCAAGAAACCCTGTGAACTCAGGCATATTTTGTTTTATTATTATTGTAGATTGCATTAATGAATTATAGATATTCTGTATATTTTTCGTCATTACATGCATTGGGATTTTTTTAATATGGATTTTATTCCATGATTAGGCCTGCTACATAAGAATGTTTTTTTAGAGCTGTCACATTAGCTGAATACTTATGTCTTCTAAACGTTCTTCCAGAAGTTGCATTGTTTGACCAATGTAGACTTTATTGTTTACATGCAATTTGATATATACAAGTTGTAGTTTTTTCAAGGGGATTTTCTTTTAATGTTGGGTAAAATAATTTCAATTTGTTTGTATTTTTATGTGCCGTGTGAATATCGTATGTTTTTAAAACAGTTGAAATATTTTCTGAGAGTTGTGGTATATATCGTAGGGCAATATATGTTTTATGAGTATTAGTTGCACCGATTATTGTTTGTTGAGAATTGTAGTAGTAATAAATTCTGAAAATTGTGTTGCTTAGAGAAAAAGGTCGTTATTATTTAATACAACATTTTTGCTTTTTCTATTAATTCTTGTCTAATAATTGCAGATCTTAGTTTCATTGATCTGTCTGCAATACCAATTATTACAGTTTTTATAGCTATACGTGTTTTTTGAGTCTGAAATTGGTATATTTTGACTTTGAAATCGGTATATCTACCAGATCATGTTATTTTTGTATTCCATTTTATTAATATTTCAATTTTATTATTTATAAGACTTAAATCTAAGAAAGTTATATTATTTTTAGATTCGTTTTTAATTGTAAATTGTATTCTTGGATGATAACTATTGAATTTATTTACAATTGATTTTTTATGTTAAATTGGAAATGCAACTATACAATCATCAGCCTAACGTTTGAAAAACGGTATTTCATATTCTAATGTTGGAATGATGTTTTTTTCTATATCTTCTAGTACTAATTCACTTGTACTGGATATTGGTGTACCCATTGCATACGCAATTTGTGTAAATGTGCAATTTAATGTTCTGAGGCATATAAGATTCTTCTATTGATAATGAAGTATAATATTTATTTCGTTCAAATGTTTATATGTTATATCTTTTATAAGGTCAACTGGGATATTTATATTTAAAGAAATTATATATAGGGAGAAAAGTAATAGCAATAAATACTTTGAATGTCCAGGAATATTATTTTATATAACCCATTGTTTTTCTAACAACGTTGTTTAGAATAGTCGATAAAAATTTAGCTAAATTATAAAATTGACTTATTATATGAAACAATGGGTCTTAATGGAATATTTGGTTTATGTAGTTTTGGTAAACCATAAAATTTAGGGGCAAGAGTTGATTTATTTTTAAAATTATATGCCACATTATTAATTTTGGACCTAATTTCTATTTTCATAATATTTGGTTTAGTTTCTATTATATTTTCAAAATTTGCGATTATATTATTGGAAACGGTAAGTTATTTTTGTTAGTATTCAGGCAAAACTTAATTTTTCTTTAACGTTATTTGATTATTATATATAAGATTACATATAAGACTATTGTATCCGAAATTTTAAATGTTATTGTCCAATGTTCAATGTTATTGTCAAATGTTATTGTTCAATGTTGAATGTCGCTGTGGAGTGAAATTTTATTTGTATTGAATTCTTAGGTTGGTCACGGTGTTTACGATTCTTTTTTCAATATTCTCTTTTTTGAATCACCTCTCTAGCCCCTTCAGCAACGAAGAGACATTTTAGATGAAACGGTGTTATTAAGTTTGATATTTAACAACGAGGATATGGTAACGGTTAACACTGAAACGTCAAAAGATTCAGTTGAAATTCTCGTGAAAAAAAATTCAGTTAACGTTCTAAAAGAAAATGACAGTGCAAATTAGTCCAATTCAAGTAGCTAGAGTTGTGACTTTGGTAGAAGATGGAAGGAGTCAAAGATATGCAGCTCGTATTGTTGGTCTACCAGAAACAACTGTCCGAAGAGCGATAGCGCTACCGAGAAACGGGCCAATACAGCAGACGTCCAGGTTCGGGTAGTTCCAGGATTATGCAAAATATTGACGATCAATTTATTGGTCTGCAAATATCGAGGAATCCCTATCAAACAACTGTGATCACAAACCGAAATTTAAGAAACGCACAAGGAACAGTTGTGTCAGATCGAACAATTTGTCGGAGATTCAGGAGTCTCGGTTTTATCGCAAGAAGACCTGCTATTGGAATGCGATTACTTCGACGACATCGAGTAGCTCGTTTGGATTTTGCTCGAATTCATCTTGTTTGGAATGAGTTGCAATGGTCTCAAGTTTTATTCACTGACGAATCAAGATTCATGTTGAGATCAGTAGACGGGCGTCGGAGGGTTTGGAGAAGGCGTGGGGAAAGATACGAGGATGGTATGTTCAGTGAAAGGGAGAGTTTTGGCGGTGGTTCACTAATGGTATGGGGTGGAATTACCAGCGATGCCGGTACAGAATTATTTGTGTTTCCACCACGGCAATCTCTAAATGCAGTTAGATACATAGAGATCTTGAATGAACATGTTGTCCCATTTGCACCTTACATTGGCGAAGAATTCCTCTTAATGCAAGATAATGCACGACCGCATACAGCAGTGATTTTTAAACGATGTCGGAATTAATCGTATGCCGTGGCCCGCTAAAAGCCCTGATATGAATCCCATTGAGAATTTATGGGATGAATTGGGACAACGTGTAGTAGTCGCAACCCAGAGAATCTAAATGAATTGAGGATTGTTCTTACAGAAGAATGGGACAATATCCCTCAAATCACTATCACAAATTTGATTGAAAGGATGCCTAGGCGTATGGAAGCTGTTATAGCAGCCAGAGGAGGAAATACTCGTTATTAGTTAATTTGTTGTTCAGTTATTTTTTAAGTTTATTGTTTTAATCATTAATAATTACAGTCGTTTTACTAAAATGTCGAATAATTCTTTGCTTGTTATTATATTCTTTTTGATGTTGTTTGTACTTGTAAGTAACAATTATTTCAGCGTCCGTAATTGAAAACGCTAAACATTTCTTAAACGATGAACTTTTTAGATATTTTCAGCTCCACGGCCTTCTTGTTGAATATCAAACTTAACAACACCGTTTCATCTAAAATGTCGCCTCCTCGTTGCTGAAAGGGCTAGAGAGGTGATTCAAAATAGAGAATATTGAAAAAAGAATGGTAAACACCGTGACCAACCTAAGAATTCAATACAAATAAAATTTCACTCCACAGCGACAATCAAAATTCGTGTCAAAATCATAATCGGTTTTTAAAGGCTGTACATATATAAAAATACATTTTTTCTGGAAAGCCAATTACAAAATAGTCATCCGCATTTTCAATCGCCTTTTCAAAAAAAAAAAAATTAACAAAATCGATAGGGTGGTTTAAAAGTTATTGAACATGAAATTTGGGACAAAATCTAGGTGCGCCACTTTTCATGTCCGTCAGTGTATTTTGTTCATTATTATTGTAATTTTGTTTCATGTTTCTTATATTCATAATTTAGAAACTGTTTTCCTAATAATAATAATAAGTTAACTAATCCAAGATAATTTTCGATCTTTATTTAACTAATGTCGATATTCGCCCTGAATTGCCTGTCAAACAAATAATAGTGCAAAATTCTTTCTTATCAGTTTCTCCTTAGTGCTTAATGCATTTCGAATGGTGGTTTTCGAAATACACAACGGCTAACGAGTGCGAGCGGGCGCAGGCGCGGGCGGTGGAAAAATGTCCGTGAATGAATTTGTTCATTAACTTAAGCCGAGTTAATTTAGAGCATAAATGATGCGGTAAGTAGTTAAAAATAATTAGAATTCCCAGGGAACCAACTATTCCGCGCTTTTTGCTCGTTTAATTGAATCAATAAGGACAATTGGTCGTGGATATAATACTAGCCTGGGATTGTACGGTGTATTTAAAATGCATCGCATTGTTCGCAATCTGCGACCAGTGAGGGCACACATGAATACTTAATAGGAATTGGTTAATTAAGCCGAGTTTAAGCTTTGCAAGTTTCAGATAGCAAAGCCAGTCTCCCATTAGTGTTGGCATAAATCGACAACTGTGCATTGAACACGACTGAAGTTTATATGGTAATGAAATGGTTAGGGCACTGTGCTATATGGGGTTATAGCTCCGCGATTCTAGGTGGAAAATTAAGCAACACCTTTGAATTTGAACTTAATCCAGATGTTTTAGTTTTGCCATTTCCAGTATTCCAGAATATGTTTCACTACGCGCGTTAATCCGTCTTGCAGAGAGGGTTGGAATCCTCGAAAACGAAAACAATAATTTATAAACTAGCTAAATGAATGGGGAGCTCTGAGGAGCAGCCATCGATTTACAGTGTGATGCGAAGGATAAACCAACGTACTTTTACTATACCTGTTGCTTTCAAATATACATTATTCCATTCCCCCAAAATTAATCGAAATTACGATTCAATAAAGAAACATGTACTTATGTATGTTAAACGTTGTGTTAGAAAACTTGCATCGCTTGGAGTACAAATAAATATATCATTTGTTACGTGTATTATACGAGAGAAAGGGACATGCTAATTATTATTCATAAACATGATCAGTAAACGCAAGCGGAGAGTAAAGAAAGCCGCAAATAGAAAGTATTTGCATCGTCTGCTGAGATGATAATCCACGATGTTAGGCAAGAAAACGTTTAGGTAACACACCCGAGTAAATTGTTCTATACCAGATTTTATTTTATTTTAATTGTTATGATAATTCGAGGTCCCAGATAGAGACATGCTGCCTAGCAAGTGCAATTGTTGACGCAACTCTCGCTGGCCTTCATAACTATGGAATGTGTGTGCTACACACCTAGAACGACTAGGCGTACTTTACTTTTCCTAATTTCGTCGCTGTATTCTCCAACAGACGACAGGTCTACTCTCGATTCCTGATTCATTGGTGAAATGAGCAAAAAAAAACACGTCTGATTTCATAAAAATCCGGCTGGTTAGGTTTCTATCAGTAGGTGCCTGCTTTATATGATGGAGGTTACGTCCAGTGGTTTCACACTGTTTATAATGTTTGTATGTCAGATCTACCATTACTATTGAAGGTATTGTCGGGCAAATGCAAATATTATTTTCAATATTACAAACAATAGGTAGTGTAAAAATAGTTGCAATATATATGTTACTGTGAAACACCGAAATCCGGTGAATGTCGAGATACACCAGTTAATGTCAACATTTTCTAAGTTGCTTGGCGTATATCCGAAATATTATTTCTAACTTACACGGGTGACTGTCGACATTTAGCATGTACCTACTTATGATGCATGTTGAAAGGAAACATTTTTTTAATAAAGGAAACAAAAATAAAACTATAGGTAATATAAAACAAACAGTAGAACATTGCAAATCACGAAACCATTCCAACACCAACCGCTAATACATTTCGAGGGTCTTTACGACCACGGTCGACATCAGGGACTTGAGAATTCTTACGGTACCACCAATTTGGGCCGGAGGAAAAATTTGTTGCTTGAATTAGAAAATTCTCTTTTGCGGCTACTCTCTTTGAAGAAATTAGCTTTTGTTGTTCAGCCAGTACTTGAGATGAAGACGTGCTAGGTTGCGGATCAGTCAATGCTTGAGATGAAGACGTCACTGCTTGAGATGAAGGTTCCAGCTTAACTCCAATGGTATTTTGGTTATCCACGTCGCTTCCATCTGAAATATGGTCTTCAATATGGTCACTACCCAAATTTTCTACAAAAGTGTTAGCATAGGCTTCTAATTGTTCTTCGGTTTCAATGTTAGCAATTTGCCCGCGAGGGAGAGATGACGATGCTATGCCCCTTTTTGGTTTAACGCCAAACAGGGCCTCATATGGATTCTGGCGTATTTCTTCGTGATATGTTGTGTTCTTTGCGAATTGGACAAACGGCAAACCTTCTGACCATTTATTTGAGTCATCATCTTGTATCCATGCCGTTAGCATATTCTGTATGTCCTGATTTATTATATGTACTATATTAACATCTTTCCACATAGTGCATAGTTGATATATGACTCGATTACTGAATTCTCTACCATTATCCGAATGCAATATAGCGGGAGCACCAAATGTTAAAAACATATGAAGAAGGTGGATATGCTACTTCTTCCGCTCTCTTGCTTTCTAAAGGTCGCAACTGGACAAACTTAGTTAGATGATCTTGATATACCATTATAAACCCGTAATCGCCATCCCCGTGTGATTGCAAGTCAATCAAGTCGACTTGACATCTACTTGAGTTCATTTCGGAACTGACCATTGGTTTCACAACAATACCTTTTTTAGGCACACTGTGTTTCATTTGACATTGTTTACACAAGTTTAAATACAACATTACAACTTCATAAGTAATATTTTTCTATCTAACTTGCAATTCTTTAAGCATTCGCGTTCTTCCTCCATGGCGTATTCTTATGTGAGTTTCGGAAAGAATATTAAACAGCTCATCATTTGTAACATAATACTGGATATTCGTTTCTCCTGGTTTTAGTGGCACAATTAACTTTTCTTCGTCGCTAACTTTTAAAATGTCAAAACGTTTTAAACGTCTGTATAGTCCAAAGCTCTACTACACTTACTTTTAGCAGAAATCACTGTAGAAACGATTTTAGAGTAGGTACCTTTCTTGAGAAAAATTAAAACAGTTGTCTTGTCGTTTACTTCCAATTAAGGCATGTAACTTTTCAAAAAACTGATCACGATTCACTGCAGTAGCCATTGACCACTGACTGACGAAGCCGAGGCCAACAAACAGGATACAGGAACCGCCCAAAAGGAAGTTATCACCTGTCGTCTCCGACATTCACCGGAGCCCATCTGTGTTTGTCGACATACACCGGTGAAAGTTCGAATGTTTTATAAAATTAATAAACGTTTATATACCATGAAACCTACTTAGCGGGTGCCTACGATATTACTAGCCAGCCTATAAATATAAATATAAATAATCTTCCTTGAAAAAAAAGATATAGATTTAAAATTTTGGGAAATTGTATGGTTGACTGCGGTGCACATATATCAATTATTCTAATAAAATTAAGATAGGAACTTGCAAACCATTTTTCTCTATCTGAAACCTGTTCGAGAAATCTTCGATCTTGGTGACTTGATCAGAGGACCACGGGAACCCGCTGGTCCAACATTGTTTTTAAACAGTAAGAGTGCACTTTCAAACAAATTTCTGAATTTCAGTAAAACCCCGTATATTCGCAAAAAAACGAGATATCAAGAAACGACCAAAGTTTTTTTTCGAATTGGACCTGGTCAATACGCTACCCTGGTATAAAAATTTAAATCGATTTTGGTTTTCTTAAATTCTCGGTAAGAATGAAATTTTTATTTTAGTAGGGATTTAGTTTACACCCCGTATATTCCTTTTTTCAGCACGATAGAAACATGATATTGAGGCTATTCATTACCAATGAAATTTCCAAAAACGTCCTGAAAACCGTATTTCGATATTCCACATCATTCAGAAGATATATGCGATCAAACACTATGGAATTTCACTAATTACTAATATTCCCACTGTTAACATTTTACTGAGGATTTTGCCAAGATTTTCTTCCTGTTCGGTATTGCTTATGATCAATAGGACCAATACTAAAATAAGCAATTAAATATAAGTGATTATTGTATTGTAATATTTTTACAAACTAATGACAATGTTTATTAGTTGCTATAATGTTAATTAGTGTAAATAATTTAAAAAATAATTATCGTCGGCTGAATGCATTTCCATTATTAACAGTACTTTTTAGACGTACTAATTGTCGGTTTCTTTTAACATTTTAACGCAGCGAGAGTTTAATAATAGGAAAAGGCAAGGCAAGATATTATGCTAAGTAAATAACCTTAACTAACCGCACTCATACAATTTAATAGTCAATAATATGCAGCTTCAATATTTAAAATATGCGGTGTATTTTATTACATCGAAAAACTTGTACTTTTCCATCATGGGGTGGACCATTACACCAGTGGCAGCAGCTCGTGGACTTAATGACAGGTGGAGGTAGAGGTGACGGGAGACGTCTTATCTCAAAGCCATTTTGTCTCATCTCGAGAGCATTATTAATGTTTTACCTTGGCCCGCAAAAAGTCCAGACTTGATTCCAGCGAAAACGTTCGGGGTTACGTAACTAAACATATTTATAAACAACGTTTCAGATCTCAAAACGCTAATCAGCTTTGGGAAGTAGTTGAAGATGCTTGGGAAGAACTCGTGGATAGTTACGATATGAGGTCATTAATTATGTCGATGCCAAGGCGATTGGAAAGTGTCTTAGCAGCTAACGGTTCTGTTATAAAATATAATTTTTTTTGTAATATCTTGATTTAGCAAACTTTTGCCCAATAAACAAATTAACAATTTTCTTATTGCACGTTACTAAAGAATTTTAGAAGAAAACTCGAAAACAAAATACTGTGGCAACGGAAAGTCGTGCACTTTTGGGAGGCGGCACGGCGACTGTACGTCGTTGTATGGTCCCAAGAAGCTTCGACAACAGCTCGCATTTTAAAAAAAACCTTTTTTCCTCAATTTTCCACCTGGAAAATGGCGCAATGGCCTGGTAAGCTGCCACTGAATTACGCTAAAGTAATAACATTGTGTTGCCTGCTTATATTTTATATAATGCCGCCCCTGACCTCATAACTGGTGTGAGCACAAATAAATTCCTACTCTTGTACTAATATAGACATGCAATTGCTATTTTTAATAGTATTACACGTAGTTATATATTTATTTATATACGGTTTTTCTTTTACATTATTTACGACTGTCCGACGATAATTACACATTTGTGGCATTTTATCTTGTCACTAGTAAAATGCTTGCTACCACAAGAATTTCTTTGACATAATTTAATTAGACTAAGTTGAATGACTCGCATATTGTTTTACTAAATCATTTGTGTAAGACATACCTAGCTGACACAATTTAAATACTATATTATTATTTATATTAATATGACGCTTAAAGTAACTGGTGAAATATATTTTTGATATAATTAAAAGTTTCAATAACAAATGCACACGGGCAATGAACTATAGGATGCGAATTTACAAACACCGATGCCAGATTCGTTAAATAATAAAGACCTATATTTACATTCACCGGTTTGATATATTTTTTTTGGATATTTAATTGCGTTGCGTTGCAATCGAATGCTTACTGATTCTAATCCGTGTAATGCCTATTATTGTGCGTTAGATAAATCTATAATTTTAATGCTTTGGTCTCTCGGACTTGTATCCTACAGATATAGCAAATATCAATAGAACAAACAATCGATATGGATAATTATATGATATAAAATCTATTTTGATTGCGTCTTCACTCACCTGTGAGTGATATAACTGTATCAGTTATTCGTACAAGAATGTCCAATTTCTCCGTTATGCCTTCAGTTAGAATAGGTAGTAAGTATATAGGTATACGCCAGAAACATAAAAATATACCACTTTATTCATTTTCTTATAAGTTATTTTAGAAATAATAACAATTAATAAAAATATGAGCTTTATTTTAAAGTAATAAACATTATTCGCACATACAAAATTTAATAATTTATATGGGCAGTATCCTCAATTATTGAAGCCTTCATCATGAAAAAAACATCTGTATCATCATCCGATTCTTCTGCCAGATTGACAATAAATCTTTAACCACCATTGATAAGAGTTTGTCCTAGTTTTCTATATTCTTCTTCATATATACTTACTTTTACAATTTTGTCTTCGACCAGTATTCTCGAATTGGGGAGAAAAAATGTTTCTACGAACTCTCATTTTTAATTGTGACCACTTACGTCAAATTGGATTAAAAATATAATGATTCGGTCGTAACCATAAAACACTATAGCCTTTTTTGCTATATTGTCAATCACATACCGTTTTACCGGTTTCTCAGTGTTTGGTATTAAGTACCTCCAACAATTGCTTTCTGATATATATGACTCTTCGAAATATAGGTCATTTCTAAGGAGAACTTAATGAGTTACCTGTTTTTCGGAGGACATATTGGGTATTATAGGATCTTGCCTTGAATGGTAGGCTGTATTATCTAATACAATAACACTTTCAGGTTTTATGTTTGGAATTAAACTTTTTTAAACTACTCCGCAAAAATATTTGAGCACATTTTTGTTGTAATCCACATTAGATTCTTCCAACTTTTTACCACACCATTTTAAGACTATTTAAAACCCAACCATCCATGGATCTACAATGCAAAATGAACATACTCTGCTTGGAGGTACATATTTTAGATGACAGCTGCTTGACTCATCAGTCCAACCTTTTTTCGCAGTGTCATAGGTGTCATGCCAAGTTCCGTCCAGATAATAAATCTGTTTTCCTTTATCTCTAAATTCTTTTATTTCCTAAATAAATATTCTATTTGCACATTTACGATTCTTTGACTTTCCATTACAGCAGCACATTTATTAACAATTCTAAATTAGAACTTTCTTAAAAGTCTGCTTGTGGCCAAGTCCAAATCTCTGGATATTCCTCCACCAGGTCTCTTTGTTCTTGTTTTGCAAGCACAAGCTGACATAAAGTACTGTAAGGAACCTCTGTTAGCTTTAACACTTTTCTCAGCACTGTAGATTTACTGTTTCCTATAGGCCCAGGATCTTGATTTAAGTTGTTATACACATTTAGACACATTTGTTTGGCTTGGTAGTCCAAAAATAAATGTTTCATTTTTTGTGAAGTTCCTTCTTCTAAATCCACGCCTAAATCTGAATCGTTTACTACATTGTTTGCTATGAACTATTACAAGAGTCTGTTTAACAGTGAAACTCTGCGGGCAATACGAAGCTCGAACTAGTTAATTTAGCGTGTGGTTGCTACTATACTTACACTCCCCAGAAAAACCCGACCCTGTTTCGGTTTTTACTTAGGACGAGGCAATAATCCGATGCTTTTTATACGAACTTTTACGACTTTGTATTGTATACAAATATAAATTATTTCTGACGGGTACCTACTATTTATAATAAATTGCAAAACAGATGTTTTTTTATACTTATGTTTTATAATATTTTTACTGATTGTAATTTTTACAAATTCTAGCATTCCTATAAAAATATAAGAAGTGTGAGTAAACCAAAACACAGTAAGGAGACTATGCAGATGGAAAGTTTGACTTTTTTATTCGTTTAATTTTTTTTAGTTTAGTCAACGCTGTCGTAGCTAAAATGTACTTGACGTATCATTTCCACAAGCTGATTGATAAATATTTCTATTTCTACTACGTATGTAGATTTTAGTCTACGTATGCTGATAGCAGTTATTTGCATAACAGTTTCTATATAGCTAGAATAATTTATAATGATTAGCGCAATCTAGATTGCGCATCACGGAAGTTAGACGATCTAGAAACAGTTTTGAACCAATAGCGAAAAATATGAATCGATTGTATTTCGAGAAAAATCGCAAGACCGCTATAATGCGATGCAGTAATAACAAGAACAATGAGTCCGTACTTCGTTATTAGGTAAGTGTAAAGTTATTTCACACTGTATATTTCTAATCACAGATCATGTAGTCAAGTGGAACAAAGATCCAATAGCTAGCGCTTCTCAGAAATGTAATAAAAAGAAAAAAGGTTTCCTCGCTTTGTCTTAAATTGTAAATATAATACACGTTTCATTGCGGTTTTAAAGTTTGTAGTAAAGAATATCACGCTTTGTTTTACATTGCAATCTCGATGGAAAAATATCGACAATAAATTGATTTTTTATCAGAAATAATTTATTTACAGTAACACTTGATTATGTTTTTTGCCAGCACATTCTATTTGTTCTGCTGTTAGGAATTGATTTTAACAGTAAACATTTTTCTTCCTATTAAATTTGCGTTCGGTAGAAACCAAAACAACTTGTGTAAGTTTTGATAGCAGGAAGCACGGAACTCGGATTTAATAATGATAGTGTTTAAAAGAAAACATATTTACCAACTACCAATTCAAAGTCACCCATTCTTCTAACCTGGCATTGTATGCTATCTATAACTAATCTCTTATTTAAATTCTTCATTTATTGTACTCACTGTACTGATATAGCCATTCTTGCGGAACAACTCTGATCTACCGTTAAGATCTGAGGATGGAGTACAGTTCATAATAAAATAAGAGGAATAAAGGTAGTAGTTTGACAGTAAAAGCAGGAAAAACGTGGAATCCGATGAAGGTATAAATAAGAAATATTCATGAAACATACAATCTCATGATCATTCATGTGAAACATGACACAATATAATGACAATAGTAATAACAATATAATAGTAATAACAGAGATAAAAAATGAGGTTAAAAGGAAACTTGGAAACAATTTTTAGCAAACAAAACAGAAGAAAATTATGAGGAATATAAAGAACAAAGAAAACGCGTGAAAAAACTAATCACAGAGGCCAAAGAAAATAGCTAGACAGACTTTGGATTTAACCTATTATAGCAAAGGAAATCAGACGATATTCTGCAAGGCGATAAAATATTTAACAAAAGGAAATAAATCCGAAGTAACAAGCACTAAGGACGAACGAGGATTGTAACAAAATGGCAAAGTCCAGGCCTGTAATGTTGTCGGGAAGTATAATATAGATCCAAAATTCGCTTGTCCTTTTGTTTACTGCTTTAAAAAATCTTAGAAGGACCACACCAAGCGTGGGTAATCTAATTTTCTTCACGTCAGACTCGGCTAGGAACCATAAATTACAATATTGCAGAAAGTTCAAAACGTACATAGTAAATGCATGTCTTGGGTCTCGCCCAAATAGATCATACCAAGTAAGAGATCTAAAATCCTAACTAATTAATTGATACTGAAAGACTACCTCAGAAATATCATAATTGTATTGTTTTGGATAATTAAGGATCTAACGCCTAGAAAAGGTTTTCGTGGGATTTTCTCTACATGTATATCGATAACAGGCAATCCACAGTAAATAGAAATATTGTTATTACTCATCCATGTAATTAACCGTAAAGGTAACTATGTCTTATTAGTTCTTGTTTTGCAACCAGATGCAGTTAGCTCTGAAATTAAGTAAAAAGTAAAGTAGATCCCGTAGATTGGTCGAGATTTTATCCCCGGTAAGTCTTAATTACTGAAAGGAGGTGAAAGCCCATCTCTCTTCCCCACCTCCAACGAGGGCTAGAGCGGCAATATGAGCCAAAATTATGCAGTTTTTCGACAGGTTTTCATAAAGTAAATTGTTTTAAAAACGAAATAATTTAGTAAGCGAATATATTTGTTGTCTACGTAATTTATTTACCCTGTTGACTGTTAAATACATATATTTAGTTCCGATGTATTTTGAATTAATCTCTCGGTCAACGAAGTTCAGCATTATACGTGAGAGTTAGTAGGTGAATCTCAGTGTTAGCCATGTATATGTAGATATATATGTATATATTTTCCGCCAATCAAATACGCTCCCTTTCATTTCAACATCGGCTTCGCCCAATCTGATCAAAACCCCAGTGGTTACAAGAGATCTTAAAATACGAAGTAAAAATAACGGAAAGATGGAAACCCCACTATTAAAATTTATTACGTGGAACAGAGATAAGACAACAATAAGAGGACAATGCGCTAGATGCAGAAGATGATGACAATGAAAATAATGAAATAACAAAACGTGAAGTGTTGGAAGCAATTAAATGGTTGAAAAATGGGTATGGGCTTATACAAAAAAATATTTAGGTACGTATTTGTTCTGGTCTCTACAACAAATTTATTAAATATATGAACAGAGTTCTGTAAAAAGTGCTTTTCTTGCACATGCTACATTTTTACCACGACTCTAGGTAATGCATAGGCCGGAATGAATTTAAAATTTTGCATCCACCACGTCCAGTTTAACGAATCAATGCTGGCAATAATAACACAATTTTTTATAGGTCGATTCAGTTGATTGTGTTCAATAGGATTTATAACCGACATGTTAAAATATCTTATGCTTTGTTTTTTTGTCGGCACTGCATTACACAATAGCCGTAGGTTTGTTATACCTTGTCATACTTACAAGTGATCAATAGTAGGTATTCAAGACAGTTCATTGTATAATTTATTACGTACAACACTTATTTACCCTCAATTAAATTAACCGGTGCCATGGAATATATACATAGCAAATTATTTTCTGAGTAACTGTAAATAAATATCAATAATGCTGTGTAATTTTCTAACAAAAGAAATGAGGATATTGCTTTCTTGATTTCATGTGACAGATAAGGCTTTTATAATGAGAACTATCCGTTTCTAGAAGTAAAATAAATGGCTGGACAGTTTTGATCTTATTATTGGGAGTTTCCAGTACATTTTATTTATGATTTAATTTTTAAATGCATGGCAACGGTAATTGGTGTGATATTAGATATTATGTCGTTTTAGTTTATTATATTGGATTCATCTGCACGGTATTATGTCAGATATTTTTCAAACTCTAACTTCTATGAGATATATAGTCGACATAGTCACACCTTCCGAGAAAGTATGCAATAAATATCTGAGAAATAATGTCCCTCATGACTGCTGGCATACTGTCAGCCACATAAGCATTTAATATAATGTGCTCCTTGCAGGATTTCATCGCGGTCCTTGGGACGTAGATCTCGAACTGATTACATGCGTTTATTGAAAGGATACCTAGTGAAGAGGCATCCAACCTTGACGGCAAAAGAAAATTGAACCGGGGTGAAATTGACCGCTTTTGACGCTTCTTAGTTATAACATTTTTGTTTGCATAAAAAATTTACATGACTGATACGTATATGTCTATGTCTGCACCTTTTTTTTATTTACAATAATTGAAAAAATAATAAAAGGACCCCGTTCCATCTCACCTACATTTGGGCTGCCTACGTACAATTGTAATAATTTTCCATGCACCTAGAATGCTTATTGACGTACGAGTACGGATTGTGAGAATACCTACACGATAAAAGAAAACAGAAAAACAGATATTCTGTTGTTAGGCCTCGTGATCAAGGTAAAACCTGGGCACCGCATCAGGTCTGTACATCTTGTATAGAACATTTGCGTCAGTGGACTACCGGGAAAAGAAAGTCTGAAATTCGGCCTACCGATTGTTTGGAGATTCTCAAAAACCACTTCGATGGCTACTATTTCTTCCTAATAAATATTACCAGCATGAATCTAAGTAACCGTAGAAAGTGGACTTATACCGATTTATTCTCTGCAAGACGCCCAGTTCCTCACTCAGAGGAAGTGTCGATCCCAACGTTTCACCATCTACCAGAGCTCTGTGAGGACAATTGTTGTTCCTCTACTTGTCATGGTTATGATACTAACGAAGTTAATAGTGATTATGAGGGGAATGCCTCAACGTTTCAACAAGGATTGGTTAAATGACCTCGCCAGAGATCTCAACCTATCAAAAGAAGCTTCTGAATTACTGGCTTCCAGGTTGAAGGAGAAAAATTTGCTGGAAGAAGAAATCAAAATTACCTTTTACCGTACAAAAGAAAAGGATCTGTTACCCTTATTTTCTCAACAAGACAATCATATATTTTGTCACGAAATTAGGACTCCTGGAAAAAATGGGTCTTCTTGACTATTCCCCAGATGATTGGCGTCAATTTTTTCACAGCTCAAAGCGAAGTTTGAAATGTATTCAAAATGGGAACAAATATGGTTCAATACCAATTGGTCGCTCAACGAAAATGAAATAAGAATATTACAATATAGATTTGGTCTTGCAGAAGATCATGAACATGCAAGGGTGATTTGTATGGACTAGAAAATGGTAAACTTTCTCTTTGGGCAGCAGAATGGCTACATCAAATATCCTTGCATCTTGTGCCTCCGGGATAGCAGAGAAAAACACACCACTGAGTTAAAAAAGAGTGCCCTAACAGAAAAAATATGGAAGTTGGGATAAAGAACGGGAAAGGAGGAAGGATCTTCTTCGATTAGAATTTACGAAGGCATAATAATAATAATAACAGTGTTTATTCATCTTTAAATACAATTGTATAATCTATAATACAAATTATAGGAACAAACATTAGTAATCACAGAAGTATCGATAGATAGTTGTACGTGATAATGATAAATCACACTAAAATCCAACAAACATTGATAACATACAGTAGACTTCATGGTGCTCTTAATAGCACATCCATTTTTGTGACAATAATAGCTTTATAAACAATAAGCTCAACAGTTTAGTACATCGGTAACATTTCTAACATTTCTAAAGATAACTAAATTTATGTGTCTGGTAAACAGAAATTAAACATTTTTTTTAATTTAAATTATATTTAAATAATAATGTGCATTACAGTAGGTAGTTTACTATTCTAATATACATCGGTTGATTATATTACTAAATCACAATCTGTCATTTTGACTAATCCATAATTTTAATCTGTTTTTGTAATTATTATAAGAATGTATCTCTTGTATTTCTCTAGGGATAAGAATATACAATCTAGGTACCAGGTAATTAGTACATCTTTTTCCAATTGTTTTGTCACAACGAGGATATAATATAGCCTCAGGTCGGCGTGTATTATAAAAATGTTCATGGGGAGCTAAACTAATTTTGCATTGTTTCAAATAAAGCATTATTCTTAGAAAATACAGCTGCCTTATGTCAAACATATTGGATTCCTTATACAATGAATTATAAGAATATAAAATATTTCTTTTATATATTATTCTTAAGATCCACTTTTGTACAACATGAACATCATAGAGATAACAGTCATACACACCTCTCCATCCTATAATACCATACGTTAATAACGATATAAATAATAACATTACGTGATTGGTTGACAATTAACTACAATGTTTAAAGAAATACTAGTCACTAAGGAAGTGTTTTTGTTTCTATGAGGGCACTTCCTCAAGTACACATAATAATGTAAGAAGAGTTCGTAAAAGGCACTGAAACCGGTCGCCACGTAAAAATTTCTCTCTGAGAAAATAAGAATTTGTTTAGTTAAAACTCAAGTTAATTGTTAAAATTTGGGCATGATAGTAATTACACATGTTTCCAAGATATGTAAAGTAAATTAATAATTTCAAGTAATAGTGGTTCATCCAAGTAGTAATTAATAGGTCTAATAGTGTGTATCCTAGATACTTATACAGTGATTTTCGTCGTATCCAGATAAGGATTTGCAAGCAGTATATCAACATATGAACAAGTTCGTATATTTTCAAGAAGACGTCCTAGTAATTCCACGAGTATTGTTCCTGATTTCGCTGTAAGAGTATTTCTTAAGGCACACATAGCAAAGACGCATTAGTTTTCCAAACGAGAAAGCCATTGCTGTTGGAGCATACCACCAATAGGGACCACCACAATAGTCCTTCAGTGTGTGCGCGAGTGATTGTTTCTGTTAAAACAAAGGATTAACTCCTCTATCGTTGTATAATATTTGTATAATGTATAATAACAAAAATTTCGTCTTGATCCATGAACATGGAAATCGTGTAACGTATATTGCACTAACATGTTATATCTTAAGAAATTGAGCTCCTAGGCAAAAATTCGTGCCATATTTGAATTCAGGGTATCAAATACATATTGGCTCTAAATACTCCGGAACCTAAACATCTGTAGGCCTGTGTTATCCTTGATGGGACATGACGCGAGGATATTACAGAATTTGCGATGAGAACCTAAAATATTCCGACAATTGCGATTGGTGTGATCAAAATCGTGAGTCCGAGCAGAATCAGCCAAGCCAACACCAACTTCACCGAGAGCCGTCACTCAAAGGATAACGAACTTGACCTGCCTGTTTAAAATGGAGTCCTTTGTTGTGAAATCGGAAGCTGAAATATGTATAGTAGTGCACTATAAGCCTCTAAATCTAATAGTTATGACGGCAGAGTACTATAAGTTAGTTGAAGGGAGATCGTGACCCGTGTCCGCCACTGGGTGTCGTGCGTTTCATGTTGACTACGTTGCTGCCGCTTCTTAGACGAGGATTCGTGTACAGGAGACTCGCATAAGGAGACTCGACCAACTAAATTCAAATTAAGTGAGCGTTATTTTCAATAATGTTTGTTTTCAATAATAAATTTTCGGTCATTTTAGATTTTGAAATGTGGAAGATTAATCGCAACACCGAATTCTCTATGAAAAAAATCAATAGGTACTTAAGCATTTAAAAGTATCGTACTCAAATGAATTATATTGCGATGAAGAATTGATAACAAAATAATATTCCAAGTATTTCTCGACTACCGGGTAGGCAGTTCACAGATTAGACGCAAGCGGTATTTAAAAAACAGTAAATGGAAATTATATGGTGGAACACGGGATGCAACTATGGCGGAAATCGCTTATTGTGAGCAAGAGACACGCCATATTCATCTTAAAAACATATCAAAACAGTAATTTCACCCAACCCAAGTTATCTCTGTCTCTGTTTTTCTATTGTTACTCGACAGCAGATTCCTACATTATATAAAGAAATATTATAGTTACACGTATTCTCGCTTCTCTACACTAATACAAAACAATATAATACTCGTCCTGTTCCTAGAAAGATATTCTTACAACTGCATGACCTGCACATCACTCAGTGCCGCTATAATTCGTCTAACAGGATATTCTAATAAATATTCTAATCAAAAACTCATTAAAAACAACCTCATAAATTGAAAATTATAAAAATACATGTTTAATTCTCTCTGTTCTAGGGAACATTGACGGAATTATTGGTTTCGACGACGTATCTTGTCTGATCGATCATTGAAGTCTCCAGAGGTATAATCTCATCAATTGAACTGTCGTGTCTGTTTGTAATGTCGAAATAACAGTTTTTTACTAAATGCATATGAAAGTATATACGCTAAATACTTAAATTTACGGGTATATACGCTAAATTTTTGTCTGCCTGTTTGATCCAGCCTCCGAAACGACCGGCACGATTTTGACGGGACATTCACTGGTAGATAACTGACGTTATAAGAACTTATGCTACTTTTATTTTAGAAAAAGAATTAGGAGTTCCGCGCAAAGAATTCAAATCCATGAAATTGTGAACAAAATCCGATTTGAATAGGGAAGTGTACATCAAATATAATCCAATTCAGACACTAATAAATAATTAATCATTACCGTAGATCTCCGCGAGTATTTTCGCTCGCTTCGAGTAATAATAAAATAAACTAAAGTAGCAGTGTCTAACACCGCGCGCAAGCCGTCACCGTACCGAAAACTAATCAGTATTTTGTCATAATTATCGAAGATTTTAAAGAAAACCTTCATAATATTCAATTTTTGATATTTAAATTATATTTAAAACAAACATTTTGGCAGAATCAAAGTACATCTGAATCTGATTTACCTCATATAACTGACGATATGAATAATACATGCGACGATCGTTAAATTCTCCGCCGTAATTACTCGATTACTTCAAAGACATTAACAATATAAATCACTCTTTACTATGTGCTAAATAAATTATTATGGCGTCTATGACATTAGCGAAAACCTCATGAAAACGAAACAATGTCTCAATGTAATTTAAATTTCATCTTAACCTTGTTGCTTACAGCTGGGGTCTCTTAAGGATCTATCCCGGGCCCCTTTACTTTGTAATACAGATAAACAATTGCTTAAATAAATTCTAATACCACAAACAACATTCCTATACTGATGAAATTCAAAGACACTGAGGAATTTTTGTTAAAAATCTTGGACGATGCAAATTGTTACAGTTTTTATCATCTACTAAAACGAAGATAAAGCAGTGAATGTTGCACTGGTGCCCTGATATTGCCCAAATTGGTTTCAAAATGAGAATATTAGCCATCTACCGTAGCTAACACAGCCGCCAGACCTTAATCCCATCAAGCGCGTATGGGATAAGCTTCAGAGATCGATCGCTCCTCATCTATATAGTGCACTTGTTAGCTTTTGTTTAATTATTTCATCAAAGAGAAAACATATTACACTGCAATTAAGATGAATTCACTGCTGACTAATGAGGCATAATAACGGCGTGTCATTTTTTAAAATCCAAGTAAAATTGATGTATATACGAGGTAAATACTTTGTTTTGTGGTCAGCATATCGTCAATAAATAATAGGGATAACAAGGGTCCCCGATTGGAGCCTTGAGGTACTCCTAATGTTGCAACAGTCATGCAGGTTTCTTGTCCCATCGATCGTTGAGGTCCATAAAATACCTAAGATGAAATTACGTAGGTACCTAGGCGTAAATGTTGCAAAATATACTGTGGTTATGCTATAAATAAAATGAATTACAAAAGGTATTTAATAATTACCAGGGGTACTTCTTAAAATGGGCCACTTAGTTATAAGTATAAGTAACAGGACAAATAAATAAAAACTTGTGAAAACGTCGTCCCAAAATACTTCAAAATGAGTCATTTATTCAAACGTTGAGTAGAGGGAACACAGCGTTTGATGTTTCTGACCTGTGGCCTTTTATGTGCGGACATCCAGCATGAATGCAGAAGTTTAAAGTCAAAAGGGTTGCTTATCTGTCGGATTATATCAATATTTCGGAGCGGCCCGAACGTGGGCTGCCTATCTCTTGCACAATAACGCGAACTAGCCTCTTTCCTGAATACAAATTTTCTCATTTCACCAGAAACATAAATGTTTCTACGGTCATGGACCCAGATCTTCAAGATGCTTAACTTGAATTGTGAGCCTAATTCCCCGGCCATGATGAGAACAATATTTTGTTACATACGCGACCGTCACATGATGAATACCAAAATCGCGATACTGTTGTAGGTGGAAATAATATTATACTCATCCTGGACAAAAAAAGTCGAGGAAATTAAAGCATAATAGGTTCATGTTTTCGTTCTCGACGCTTTCGGCCAAAACCGCCCGTGTATGTAGGAATTGATATGGTATATATAGCAATAGAGTTGTCGAGGTCCTGCTGGTTTGCATATTAAATGCGAATTAATAAGAACATAAACGCAACAATTAAAAATTATATCTCTAGCAGCATATATATCAGGTGGGTATCTGACTAACTCGATAAAAAATTGTGCCCTCGCAGTTTTAATTACCATTTAATTTAAATACAAAATTCATTGAGATGGCCATGGTGAAACACCTGCATTTTGCGTTTTTAAATAAACTCATGACTCTCACACGTGTCAATATTAATATATATATATATATATATATATATATATATATATATATATATATATATATATATATATATATATATATATATATATATATGTGTATATATATATATATATATATATATATATATATATATATATATATATATATATATATATATATATATATATATATATATATGTATATATATATATATATATATATATATATATATATATATATATATATATATATATATGTATATATGTATATATATATATATATATATATATATATATATATATATATATATATATATATATATATATATATATATATATATATGTATATATGTATATATATATATATATATATATATATATATATATATATATATATATATATATATATATATATATATATATATACACTCCCCGGCACAAAATTCCGTCACCCTAAAATTTTGCCCAATTTTGATGTTTTATAACTTTTTTATTTTTCATCTGATTTTCATAAATTTTTTACCAGTTTGTAGATCAGTTCACTGTGTGTCTTTTTAATTATTGTAATAAGTCATATCTTTCGTCCAGGCAATATTATACAGGTGTAAATCAAAGTATTGTTTTTTGTCGTAAACTCAAAACACCCTGTGGAAAAATTGAGGCGAATAATTTTGTTTACAAACTGTTTGCTGCCATCTTAGACGTATTGTAAACATTTTGTTTTTTGATTCATCCCATTATCTCATTTCTTCTGCGAGCGGCAAAATTTTAAATGAAACGCTGATTTCAAGCTTATTTTTATTAACAAAAACATCCACTAGGTATATCACAAAATTAATTAACAAAGAAAAATTTTAATAACGTGTATGTCCTCCTCTCGCAGCAATGACAGCTTGCATTCTTCGTGGCATCGAATTAATAAGATTACTTATTCTGTCTTGAGGAATAGCCTGATATTCTTCTGTCAGCGCCAGCCGTAAGTCTTGCAAGGTTAGTGGTTGCACAGGACGGCGACGGAGTGCTCTTTTAAGAACATCCCAAAGATGTTCGATTGGGTTGAGATCCGGGCTACATGCGGGCCAGTCCAATCTTGGAAGTCCAACCTCATCCAGATATTCGCTCACTACCCGTGCAACGTGAGGTCTAGCATTATCATGCATTAATGTAAATTGGTTCCCAATGAAAGGAGCAAATGGAACAACAATTTCTTGGAGGATTTCCTCAATGTAACGGTGGGCGGTTAGTGCTCCATTTTCAACAAATACAAGGTCAGTACGTGCATCGGTAGAAATACCCGCCCAAACCATGACTGAACCACCGTAATATTGCAGTCGCTCAGATATGGTGCAGTCTGCATATCTTTCATTTCTACGTCTGTATACCCGTTCACGACCATCCGGCGACCTTAAACAAACCCTGGATTCATCTGTGAATAGTACGTTTCCCCACTGTTCTACAGTCCAGTCAGCATGCGCTCTTGCAAATCTCAGTCGGTGTTGTCGATGCCGAGGAAGCAATTTTGGACATACTGCTGGCCTTCGTGAATGCAATCCTGCTTCTAACAATCTTCTACGTATCGTTCTTTCACTTACACTTACTCGACGTACCATTTGCAAGTCATTTTTTAGATACACAGCAGTAGCTCTTCGATCTCTTAAAGAACTCATAATGACAAAGTGATCATCAGCTTGAGTGGTCATTCTCCTTCTGCCAGAGCCTTGCCGCCTAATAAAGTTTCCCGTCTGTAGATACCTATTCCAAACATCACAAACTGTAGACCGCGCAATTCCCAGAGTACGGGAGACATAACTCTTATTGCGGCCATCCTCTATTAAGGCAACAATTCTACCTACGTCTGCTGTAGTTACCATGATGACAACACACTAAATTAACTGTATTGTCAAATATTCTGTCACAATAACCGCGTATTTAGCCAACGTCGATGTTTTTTAATTAAAAATGATAAAATTAACAGCGTTTCATTTAAAGTTTTGCTGCTCGCAGAAGAAATGAGATAATGGGATGAATCAAAAAACAAAATGTTTACAATACGTCTAAGATGGCAGCAAACAGTTTGTAAACAAAATTATTCGCCTCAATTTTTCCACAGGGTGTTTTGAGTTTACGACAAAAAACAACACTTTGATTTACCCCTGTATAATATTGCCTGGACGAAAGATATGACTTATTACAATAATTAAAAGACACACAGTGAACTGATCTACAGACTGGTAAAAAATTTATGAAAATCAGATGAAAAATAAAAAGTTATAAAACATCAAAATTGGGCAAAATTTTAGGGTGACGGAATTTTGTGCCGGGGAGTGTATATATATATATATATATAACAGCCATCTTTGCTTTAATGATCATTTTGCGCGATAAGCCACTGGTTTTAGCCGTGGCTTGGGTGCGGTATTTATATATTACCATCTGGTTCATTAATTTATGTACACAGAACTTTATGAATCAATAATATTAATTACCTTTTAATGTACTCATGAAAAGAATAAGGAAGTTACAGCTGTTTACTGCAAATTATATATTCACATTTAGGTACGTATGTAATTAATCAATACTATTTGCATTCTACTATTTCCATACGACAGAAATTGTTTTACCATACTTCCTACAGTATCAGTTTGTCGCAACAGCTTATTATTGATATCACAGCCAGATATTACAGTACGAATTCCATTGAAAAGGCAGGTATTTTCATAATTATTTATTTTGTAAAACAGTAGTCGGTATTTATATTATAGAGAACGTGCACGTAACTTGCATCAGCGCCAGTGTGCCCAAAACCATATTGTAAAATGTGATTTTAAGAAGATATTTGTCTGGAACCAACATTTAGAAGCCTAAAAATCTAGAAGGGAGCAATGCTTTCAATGTACAGAACACGAAAAATTCGTGTGAAAATATAATCACGGCAAATCTGTTAATATTCGATTAACTAGTTTGGATATTCAGTAAAAATCACTAAGAAGTAATAAAATTAAGTATGACTATTGAAATATTGGAAATGCATCGTATGAAAGGACATACGATGCATTGGGGCCATTTTTTTCGTAGAATAATATATTAGTATTATATTTGAATAGTGATGCCCACGAGACAAACG
Organism: Tetropium fuscum; assembly: GCA_964058915.1. NCBI lineage: Eukaryota > Metazoa > Arthropoda > Insecta > Coleoptera > Cerambycidae > Tetropium > Tetropium fuscum. Next base: position 5,464 of record CAXKVY010004475.1, on the reverse strand, counting down.
AGACGATACTTTCACAAAGTCTCGTCTTGTCTCGCCGATAAGATATCTAGTCTCGTATCGAGTCTCGTCTCGCAGCACCCAGTCTCGTCTCGTCTTGCTTCTCGTACGAGAGTCTTGCAAAAGTATCGAGGTCTCACCGTGCATAATCTTGTTCCAGGGATACTTACCTACTTGCGATGATGTAAGTGTAGCAAAGGGAAATTACAGATGGTAAATGATAACGTCATGTATTATACGAAGTAATATTTATTTGCAAATAAAACACAAATTTTAACTAATATTCTTAAACTTTTAAATTTTTTTCAAAAATTAACAGTTTTCAGAGCTTTCTCTGTCACAAATTTTTCTGTTTTTTACCCAGTAGTTTAGGCATAACAAACATCGTGCAGATTCGTTATTAAGACGATTTCGATGTTTCCTTATAGTTAAAGCAGCACGTGAAAACAGTCTCTCTGCTGGGACAAGTAGCCGGTATGCTTAAGAGATCTCGTGCCATCAAACAGAATAGGAAATTCGGGAGCATGAATTTTCCACTGTAATATATCCGTGTCTTTATTACACCGAGGCATGGAGTAATATTTTTGAGGCTCTCGACACACGTTTCGCCAACTAAGTTGGCATCATCTGGAGTTGATCGGAGACGAATGATGATGATGCCAAATTCGAGAAATCGAAGAAGGTGGTTCGGTGTGCGTGGTCGTGGGGATACAGCGTCTTAACAGTTTAAGTAATATAAAGTAGTAAAAGTAAGTAGTAAAATAAGTAGTAGAATTTTTGATTCACTAAATTTAGTACCATATTATAGAAGATAATTTCAAATAGTAAGCATAATAGTGATATAAAGCCAGAAATTTTATATAATTCACTAAATTTACCACCATGAGTAAAAAAAAGAAAATAGTATATAAAAGTGATATAAAAAATAAAACTTTTACGATAGAATTTCCCTATGTGGTTTACATGCCTAATCTGTTGGTAATGGATTGGGTAATGATTCATAGGTTCTCAAGTCCGCGCTCAGAACAGAAATATGCACGATTCCTTTATTATCACAATATCCGCGATTCAGCGAGTTAGTTCCGCGAGACTCGATACGTATCGCACGAGACTTGAGACGAGACTAAAAATAGTCTCGTCTTGTCTTGCTCGAGTATCGTCTTGAGTCTCGTCTCGAAAACGAGACGAGACCGTGGGAGACTCTCGAAAATGAGACTCTCGTGGTCATCACTATATTTGATAATAATAAACCGACAAACCATGTGAATCGCAGGAGCGTAGGGAAAACCTGGGGAATTAAACCCAGGGTTTTACAATCTCAGAAAATTGTTATTTAAATAATTATCAATAAATGAACAGTGTATATAAAAAAACCTTAACAGTAAACAACAACAAAATATTTTACATAAAAATGATAATTTATAACCAACATTTTCTAATTAGTACTTAGTCATTGCACTATTTTTCCCTATAACATCATACATCATACATTAAATTTCGGGTTGTTTCGGTTAGTTCCTCCCAGGTTTCCACTATTTTAGCAACAAGTGCATCTCTATTTTGCGGTCGAAATTGTGAATCGTACATTCTTTTAGCCATTAAAGCCCATATGTTTTCTATTATATTAAAATCGGGGCTTTTCGCGGGCTATAATAGGGTCTCTATATTATTCTGTTGGAACCACTCTATGATTATTGCAGCGTCATGCACGGCACAGTTATCATGTTGAAATATAAAATTATGGTTCGAAAAATGTTCTAAAACACTGGGTAGCATAATATTTTCTGATATTTTCCTATAGTTGACCGCATTAAATCTTTCCTCCATAAAACAACACACCCCGTCTTTCAAGTCCTTGGTAGCTGATCCAAGCCCATATATTGAATGAAAATCGTCCTGATCGATCGGAATTATTAATATAGGGGTGTTCAAACGTAGTTCCACCGGATCTGTAAATCCTTACGTGACCGTTAAATGTCGACTGCAAAACTTATACGACTTTATCCCAATTTTCTCGCAATGTATTGTTTAATGCGAAAAGAACTCTTTCCTGTTTATGTTCCTCTTTTAAAATATTTTTTTAGCAGCGACATAATTTCCTAGAGGCGTGTCTTTTATTCTTGGACTGTAACGTAAATAAATTCCGTTCCGTTTTATGACTAATGTTTGAATTCCTATTTCAAATATTTGAAATAAAACCGCGCGACCTTGTAGAAATTTACCGCGACTCACCATCTACCGTTATCCCTACCTTTCCGTCCCGCGAAATGCCGCGTGGTCCCAGCAAGCACAATTATACGCGGTAAAATCATTCCTTTTTCTGCCGGCTTGTTTTAGCCTGTCGACCTTACGCTCTCGAAGATATATCTCCGTTGTTGTGGTGCAGTGAGTCAAAGTTACCAAGTAGAGTCCTCAATATTTTATTATTATTAAGAGATACGTGTAAATGTTCTACAGCTGGGCCAAGTAATTAAGGCTTTGTGAGAACCTTAAAATAGGTTAATGCCATATTAAATTTTACGGTTTAAACAATAGCAACTACTTGGAGTGAGCTGTGGGCACAAAAGCCACGTCTATATATATATATTTTTTCTATTTTGGTATATGATTACCACTTTATTTTTTTATTGAATTAAATATATATTTAATTTAAATTTGAATCGTTCGATTTTGGACTACCTACCTGGTGATTTTGAATCACTGCTACTGTTTTACCAAATGGTAGCACTTTAAGTTTTTTTAAAAAGATATTACCTCGACGGCGTAAGCCATAGGTATTTGCTTATATTTAGCACCGGCAAAAAGCAGCATTTATTTAAATTTTTTATTTTTTTTATTTAATCATATCGTGAAAATTTGCATACCACATTCCTGTCTTGATAATATTATTTTTTTACTTTGTTAAAGTCTAATCTCAAGTTTTGGGAATTTAATCAAAATTTACTTTCAAAATTTACTTGCAACATTTAACTTTACAATATTTTTATCATAATTAAAACTCATATTTTTGAACTATTAATCTAGTTATTTTATTTAAATTCATTTTAGTATAAATTTCACTCTTGATATCCGGTTCAAGCGGGAATTTATACATATTTTTTTTGTCCAAATTTGTAAAACCTGATACTGGTAAATTTTTCTTCCACACCTTCATGACCGACAATCAATTCCTATGGTGAGCAGAGACCATTATTACCTATTCCTGAACGTCAGACTGGAAGATACCTCCTCCTGCAGCGGGCCGAATCCATCCATTGCGGTATACATCACCCTTAGAGGCTACGTTTCAGCTCAGCTGGACCACCAAGCCAAAGCTTCAGACTAGGATCCTAGGAAACCCAGCACATTCACGAGGGGATCTCCAGAGAAGATAAAAGGTATTTTTAATAATTAATTGCCCCTAGGAATTACCAGGTCTTAAGGAATATTTCCACTTTACTTTTACCAAGGTTTACAATTCACTTTTGTTGTAAATGATAAATTTCTCGACTTGACCTTGTCTCAAGAGTGAACATGTTTTTTATTATTTTAACCTAATTTTAATTTGAATTTAAGAATCACTGTGAACCATCAACTGGTAATATAAATATTTTTGTAATATATTGTTTTTAAAAAATCTTTATCTTTTATTTCTCTAGGAAAAGTCTGAGTCACAAGAGGTCACAGCTGATAATTATTGGCTGATCATTTCTGCAGTCTTCTGAACTATTATAGTACTCTTGACCTGACGTCCAAGTATTTTTATACAAAATTTTAAGTAGAAGTAGATCAAGCCGGTCATTGTCAAGCTGTGATTTTTCTGGTGATATATCTAAAGGTATCTAAGTGCAAGCCTCTAGCAAATCCACTTGTCCACGACCTCCGTATTTAACTGAACAGCCGATAGGCAACAAAGAAAAAATTGTAATTAAAAGGAGAGGTGTTACAGGACATGCAGTTGGTCTTGAACCAGAAAAATTGTTCACCCTATTACATTTCGCGCTACAAAATGGTGATCCAGCAAGTACTCGACCAAAGCTGCATCTTCTTCCTGAGTTGTGATATCTAGGTCTTCCGGGAGGCTTTTTCTTGTTGAGGGTTTAAAAAAAGATATATATCTTACATATAAATCATATATATATATATATATATATATATATATATATATATATATATATATATATATATATATATATATATATATATATATATATATATATATGCCATAGATCACATTTGTTGTTTGTGATTGTGAAAAAAACATTACTTTTTAATTTAAAATGTCTAATAAATAAATTAAAAAGTTAAATAAAAATGTGTTATAAATTAAATCGAAATTTGTTAAACATTAATTTTCACTTTTTTCCACTAAAAGTGGCAAATAAAATCTGAAATATTCTCCAATTTCGCTACTAGGGATTCTATAAAATTATCGTCTCTGATTACGTCAACTTTTAAGGATATTTCTGAGTAAATAAAAATAGTTAAAATATAAAATAAAAATAGTTTTTTGCAATTTTACGATTGTAATTTTTTAATAATTTTAGTAACACTCGGAGTAGTTTCCACAAACACCAAAAACACTTTCACTTCGCTCGACGCGCGTTTCGCCAACCAAGTTGGCATCATCCGGAGACGATTAAAACTGTTTTAATCAGTTTTAATCGTCTCCGGATGATGCCAACTTGGTTGGCGAAACGCGCGTCGAGCGAAGTGAAAGTGTTTTGGTGTTTGTGGAAACTACTCCGAGTGTTACAGTTACGTCAAAGGTTCCACCCCTATCCAGTAATAATTTTAGTAATTAGTAATTTGTTTGTAAGAAAACTTATTTTTATCCTTTTTTTACTTGCTAAATACCTACTTATTTCTAATTTTATCTTAAGGGTTTAGCGCTGCAAATGATTGAATGTTTTAACAGTGCACTATTATCCACTTAAAAGGTAATTAATTAAAACAATAGTTGCATAAATACTAGCCTCAGGGCAGTACCGGTATCTGTGTATAACTTCCAGGTACAACTATATGAAATATAGCTTTATTATTAGCTGAAACTAGATTGATATCGCTCTGAAAGGAATGTTGTATTTATTGTTGACAAACAGTAGTCCGTCGCGGAATGATCGCAAAAAGTAAATGAGACTTATTGGAATATCTCCTGCTTTTACTAAAGCAGAAGTTGGTGATGAGCAACAGCAGAAAAAGCTATGTTATATAAACCGTGCATCAGATAACATCTATTGTAGCCGTTTTTGTTTTAATAATTGCTGCCCGCAATAATTAATTAGTTAAAAATGTGGCCTTCATATGTCAGAATTCATCAAGATAAGTCACTTTAAATGTCATATTAATCACAACCAAGCAAAAACTTATTTGTAGCAATTAACTAACAAATTTGATACGGATAATACCCAAACAGTGAGGATTCATGTATGTACTTGCGTTACTGCCAAATAATCGATCTATAAAATTATTTCTAGATGAAAGGTAT
>CAXKVY010004474.1:2500-49418 GCA_964058915.1 Tetropium fuscum | reverse complement strand
AACAAAAGTAACTATCGGTCCTGACGAAATTCCATCGTTTTTGTTACATGATTGTGTGATATCCTTTTGGCTAAGCTTGCTGCTATTCTCTTCAATATACCACTAAAAGCAAATCACTTCCCATGCATTTTAAAACAAGGTATAAGTTGGGTACCTGTATATAAAAAAGGGGAAAAACATTCAAAAAAAAATTCAAAATTATAGACCCATTCCGATTCTTAATAACCCGTCAAAGGTTTTTGATGATTGCTATATGAACCACTTTATGCTTTTGTTAAAAATAGGATTACTGGATATCAACATGGCTTCATGAAGTGAAGGTCAGTTTAAGAGTGATGATGTTTGCTCCTGCAACAACCAGTATCGTAGTAGACATTCTCTAGAAACAGTGGCCGGTGTAATTTCCAGCAATCGGCAATTTCAAAAATTGTGCTTTTTTAGGGAAAGCGACGGAAGAAGACAGGAATATTTTCGAAATATTTCGACAAAATTGACTCCTTCGATGTTACCGCTAGAAATAGTAAATTCCCTTCTCACGTTCGTCTTTGTATTGGGAATCAATACATGTATTCTCCGATGTCTTTTATATTACAAGTTGGAGAAGTGTCATTTGTTCTCACGCACGGCACGGCATGCTCCATTGATACCAATAATCAGCAAGATAGAAAATGACACAATTTCAATATTTGGAGAGGTGGAAAAATTGCACTACCTTCATCATCAAGTGGGTTTTATCGTATGCCTATATTCAAAAAAAATATATATTCTGATTTTACTAGAACAGTAGACTTCCTGGATCTACGTCCCACCGATTTATGTTTAAGGAAAGCAATTAAACTTGGAAATTTCTTTGTCACTATTCTTTTTCAATGGCAATATTCTTCTTATTCTTGGGTAAAGACTCCACAGCATGGAACTCTGGATTTTTGTTCAAAATAGGCTAGTAGAAGTGCCTCTGTTATAGCAGTTACTCAGTAACACATACTGGTCCAGAACGGTAAGTAAATATAATGGCGAAAATTGACATTTTTGTTCGGTTTCAGTTATATTTAGTTATATTATATCATCAAAAATTAAATAAGTATGTATAACTTCGCTTTCATTTATTTCGGTCGTGCAAAAAAAGTCTAAGCATCACGAACGTTAAATGTTACACCGTTCTCAGACAATATTGGAGGCATCGCTTTGCTCAGCGTCCAAACTTTGTCTTCGAATGGTAAATTACCCTTACCATTAATGATACTTAATATAGTATAGTATGTGCTGACTAAGTAATATTGGTTCTGATTGGCGGTCATTCCGTCGTTCGTCATTGCCATTGTACGATATGTATTGTAAAAATGAAGATAAAAGATATTATAAAATTATACCAATACCAACAAAAAGAAATTATTTAATTTGGAAATAATTAAAATGATACACGTCTTAATACTTACAAAGCAATCAATGCAAAGCAATGTTATACTGTCCGACCTTGCAGTCATTCCTCTAAAGAGAAATATTTCCTAGTCAGCTTATAAATAGAATTAGAGCGAATAGAGCGAATTAGTAATTCGTTTATTTCCCAACACAGCAAATTGCGACCTCTCCTGTCCTTGTTGACTGGACAAATAAATAGCATGTCGCATGTCACGAACGTTTTCTTTAAGATGGCTCCCATATACAAGCGCCCAGAAATATTTACTAAAAATCCTGTATGCAACTCATAGGAAAAGTGTCTTTCCTGCATATGGTGTATTTTTTACACCTACGCCTGATGCGGAAAAGGTCACTTTTCCTGGCTTATTCCATAAATAGCTATTTTTAGGCTGATATTCATACACATACTAATGCGTACATTCCAATACCAGAGTTACCGAAGAGGCAGACTTCGCACACCATACACTAAATCTCGGTTTGCATGAATTCAGCAATTTAATTACAAATCATATTCAGCTGATAGGCAAGAGTAATATCGTGCTTATGCATGAGAGTCACTGCGTACATGATATAAAGGTTGGGACAAATTTCAGCAATAAAACAAGTTCATGCGTGAACTGAATATGATATTGTGGATTCATTAATTAAATTGCTGATATTTGCATATTATATCAGTAAGCACAAACATTTGCGATATGCAATCACATAAATAATAACCACATACACGTTTAATAAATAAAGTTTTAAAATTTAAATTTTTTAAAATTTATCTGCTAGCGGTTCTCAACCTTTTTTATTCGGCGACGTGCTAACATAGTCCTTACAAATGCTCTAACATACCCGTTACATACTGACATGTAAAATTTTCGGTAGTTAATGAAAGGTACAGATGCATATAATAAACATTAACCTATTAAACATATTTTTTTATTGCGTAAGAACATAACCTTCCAATTCATAAACTTTGTCAGTCAATAAAAAAAGAAATAATAACTTCAAATTAGTATGTAATTTGATCCTGGTGACTTTTGCAAAGTTTATCTATGCGAGGACGAATTGTAGACAGACACACTCTTATCTCGCCATCCACATCAAGAAGTCGAGAACGGTATCCAGATTATACCGGTATTTATATTTTCCATTGCAGAAAATGCAGATTCATACAAGTACGATGTCGAAAAGGCCAGTGAAAGAGATACTGCTTTATTTGCTACTTCTGGGTATTCATCCTTAACTGAAATCCAGAACATCCGGAGCCACTTCTGTAAATTTTAATTTCAAAATTGTGTCAGAATACACATCTATAAGTTGTTGATTAACAAAATGATCTGCATAGTCGAACGTCACAATTTGCGGTAGAAGTGCCTCTGGATTACTAAGGTAAGGGAACTGCACGTTGATACATAAAATATTAAATGTACGAAATTAAGGCCGAGAGTATATTATTTTGATTTGGTATTCCAATGTTATCACAAAGCAATGTCAAAAAACTAAAAACAAAAGTTTTATAAAAACAGTATATATTTTCGAAAGCCCTGATTTCATCGCCCTTTTATTAAATCACCTAGTTTATGTGTTATAAATAATAAAATAATTATGACGAAAATCGGGAAAAAACGTGATGATTATTGGGTCTCCAGTAACTAAATTAAGGCCAAGTGTGATTTTTTTTGGCTTGGTCATTACATACAATTAAATCGTATTATCAAATATATGACATTAAACGTCCAATCAAAAGTTATATCAAAAAAAGTGATGAAATTGGGACTCGTGAAAGTTCGAATTTCGTCACTTTTTAAAAAAAAATGTTGAGGTATTATAAATACTAAAATGTTTATGACGAAATTGAGACACAAACGTGAACTGACGTAGAAAGATACACGTAGGATACGAGATACACGTGGGATTTTTAATTTATTTTTTATACCAAAATTAAAACCGGCCAATTGCGAGTCGGATCGCGCACGAAGGGTTCCGTACCATTATCTATAAAAACGGCAAAAAATCATATCTGTTGTATGGGAGCCCCACTTATGGGTAACTGACTTAGATTAAGTACTTGCGTAAGTACACCTACCTACTTATGATATCTAATGCCTACCTACTCAAGACAATAATTAATTTCGTCCGACCGGCGACTCCGGCATTTATTAGCATACAGATTCAGGTCCGTGTCCATTTGTTGTATGGGAGCCCCCTTAAATATTTATTTTATTGTTTTTTAGTATTTGTTGTTTTACCCTTTGAGTACGGAACCTTAAAAACTAGAAAATTTGCACATTAATTAAACCCACTTGCTTGATTTTAATAGATCAAAACTGAACATCAATATATTTAATAATATATTTTCTATAGGTTAACATTAGGCAAATAAGAGCAACCATATTGTTTCACGTGACAAAAATAAGGACACTTACTTTATAGAGCGCGAGATGACTTTATGACCGCGAGAGTTTATTCGTTCCTTTCATAGACATGCAGCATGAAAACGCGGAAAATATTTTTTTTACTTAAAAGTATTTAACATTTTGTTTTTATTTTATTTTTTATTATTTTTAAGTTCATGGGACCGTTGCCGATTAGCTCCCTGCAATTCGCATGCCTATTATTATAAGACTATTTAAATTTGTTTTAACTTTCTTTTGATAAAGGAGCATGTATTTTAATATCAGAGAAAATAAAAAATATGACGGAAGCGTCAGCGGGCTAGTACCTGCTTTCCTTTGTTGTCATAAAATACACCTTCACTCCTCCAAAAGGCATGCTGGAAGAAATAAAAGCAGAAAATAAACTATTATTATCTCTCGGTCTAGTAGGATGTTGCAGAGGTTCGTTAAATGAAACACTGAACTGAAATAACTATAAAATGAGTATACCATAATTCTTACAGTTTCCCTACAGAGGAAAATATTATTTGAAAATTAAAAAGGAATACAAAAATATTAAGGCTGCGTGTTTATTATGTTAAATTTGTCGCTTTGTTACTATGTAAATCCAAAATCTTGAGACTATCGACTATGATATATTGATATGACTATGATAAAATTGATATATCCATTGATATATAAATTTAGGCTTAGATTTTGTGGAACGGAGTGAATTTGTTCAGTTTTTTTAAGTCTTTTAACTCCAAAAACTATGCATTATTAATACATACACGTAATAAGATTTTCTGTGTGAAATTTACTATCGACATGGCAGATTATTAAATATGTCACGAGAACTATTTCAAAAACCCAAAAATTTTAATTTGGGTCATTGTGGTCATTGTTTTCTAATGAACGAAAACTTTTAGGAAGATCATTTTGGCCGCCAATGAAAGTAATTTAAGGTAAGTTTTAGACGAAATTTTTGTGTTATAGTCATCAAACGTGATTTCTAGTGTACACTTAACCTAAAAACAATAATTACATATCGTTTGGTTTTGTCGAAATTGCCTTATCCGTCTCTCCCACTCACACTCTTTTAGGAGAGGCGGACCAGCATGTGCAACATCTGCAAAATCCATTACAAATCGGTCATCAACAGAATCCTACAGAATCCGAATATTATCGACAAACGAAGAAAAAAAGACGATTGAATTAAGTGTATTTTGTGTTTAAGATAGCTGCACAACTTATAACAACGTTAGTCAAAGATGTGGCGTTAGTGCAACAAACAAAATGTGTTAAAAATTTAAAGTCTATCTATCCTATCAATAATGGTCCTACTCTCCTACCTTAGGTAGGACAGATGGAACAATGTCGAGTTTCAGTTTTTTATTTTCTTATACCAGTACTGTAGTAACCACTAGGGTTCTTTTTTAACTACACTGCTGGCCAATAGGTTGAAATAATTAAAAGTATAAATGTAATATCTTCTGAATAATATGGAATACCAAATACGGTTTTTAGGATGTTTTTGGAAATTTCATTGGTAATAAATGACCTGAACATAATGTTTCTATCGTGCTCAAAAAAGAAACATACGGAGTGTAAACTACATTACTTACTTTGTTTTTAAATAGTAAGAAGTGCATTTTCAAAAAAAAATCCTAATATCAAGAAAACCCGAAATAATCGAAGATAAGCAAGATATCAAAAAAATTGCGGCCGAATTTGTTCTTTCGAATTGGTCTAAGGCTGCCCTGATATAAAAATTTTATTTCGATTTCCTAAATTCTCGGTGAAAATGAAATTTTGATTTTTTGTAGGTGTTTAGTTTACACCCCGTATATTCCATTTTTGAGCATGATAAAAACATGATATTTAGGCCTTTGATCACCAACTAAAATATTAAATATATCTTGAAAACCGTATTTTGATATTCCATATTATTCAGAAGATATATGTATCTCAAATATTACATTAAAATTTTGAAATATTTCAACTTATCCAGCTGTCCAGCGGTGTGGAAGAAAGGGATGCCAAAGTTTATATTATTATCCTCTATTTTTTTAATTTCTTTTACTTAAATAAAGACGATATTTTATGATTTGTAAATCCTGTGCCATCTCTCCTCGCTTTACCTCATATGTATTAATTCACAAAAAGAAAGCTGACGTAATTTTCGTAAAAAGGGACCGACAAACCGTTTTATCAGTATTTTTGATAAAAATTGGCTGAGATAAGTCGTTTAAAGTTACCTACTTTTCCACCACTTTTTTTTCACCTTTATATCATAATATTATTTCAAATTTTTACACCAAAAAAATATTTTTATTCAATAAAACAATTAATATCGGTTTATCAATGACAATGATATAGGTATTTGTTCCAAATTTTAATAATCATATGATCTTAGAAATAAAAAAAAATAATATATGTACTAATTTATAGCTGTTCTAAAGATTGCTTCTTATATAATTACATATTTATTACATGTTTATCATTTGTTCGTATGTATTATTTATTAACTTACATTATGTATTTAAGACAGATCGCAATTTCTATGTGTGGCATTAAGAGCAACAGTTTAAGTACGCTTTCAACTTTTTCGAATATTAGTTAAGAGCACAAAATTTTATAGCCCATTTGCCAAATTCAACAATGGAAAGGAAATATTTTAAATCCTTTTCGGTGGGATTGGAAAAAAACTCAAAATAGATTAATGTCAATTAGTAGAACCAAACGTGCACTGCAGACTTTAGTGGAACAAATAGTTTGGGGGTGCACAAAAGGTTGTCACGGAAATTGCAGCAAGAGAAAATTAGGAATTAGTTGCTCCATGTTCTACATAAATTATGGGCTTAAATTGTAAAAACGCTGATGTTCAAGAAGTTACGGAAGATGTCCAAAACGCTGTTGAAGATATTGATATTAAATTCGCAAACATTAAGTACGGGTGAAATATAATAGACATGTAATTTTCAAAAAAAAAAGAGTCTTAAAAGCAGCTATAAATTGGTACATTAGTTTTTTTCTCATCCATGCATTAAAAGTGATACTTTTCGTACGCATATAAGTGTGAAAGGTGAAACTTTTACGAAAAAAGTGCGAAAGTAATTTAACAATACAAAAATTCCGACGGTAACGTCATCTGAAAAAAACTATGTAAGCTCATATAAATATCAAAATTTTGACAATATATTTATCATTTTCATTGATAAATATATCAGGCAGATTTAAAGAGATTCCCATTCCTAGTTACAGTGCACCGATACCACACACCCTTCTGATGGAGATATTATTAACTATGGTAAGAGTGTTTTTTTTAGAATTAGTTTTTTAAGGGTGCGCATTCCCTAGAAAAAATGTTATTAGATTTATTATTACATAATAACTGTTTACTGAGTGAGGCAAATGAACAGTTTTAAGTGATGAAATAGAATGGATTGTGTTTCTTTATTGTTCAGTGTTAGACTGGTCAGTCTAACTTTTCCAAAACTAAAATTTTCTAAAGATAAGTTATAAAACCTTCGTATAAATGTTCTACAATTTTGATCTGATGCATTTTTCATAAGACTCCAAAATTTCAGGAGTTAATTCATTACTAAAATAAGGGAATTGTGACATATCAATTTTTAGTTATATCCCAAAATGTTCCAAAGGTGCTGCACTATTCAATTCATATAATAATTTGATACCCAATAAGCGTAACTCAAAACTTAATGTAAAGGCAATTTCCACCGATGAGAAACTTAATTCCACCGGCAACTCTTTACTGCGACAGATAAGTATTTTATAATTGGAATGTGAAATCTGATTTGGCTGCCTAGCAAGAGCAAAATTAAAAGTCGTTAATGATTCTGGCATGGTGGTAACATACTAATATCCGTCAGACCCGGATATTACAAATAGAGTTTCAGGATTGGCATTTAGTGGTAGGTACTCCACAATCTCCATGCCATTGGAATTAATATTCCCAGATTTAAATTTCCATAATTAGATTGATGTATTCTGTGAATATTCTAACTTCATTTCATAAATGATTGACACTTAATATTTGTAGGATAATTATTCACAATTGCGGTCACTTGCTGACTGACAATCGATCGATATACAATGCCCAAAATATCCTGCAATTAATTTAATAAAGTAGAATATATATATATATATATATATATATATATATATATATATATATATATATATATATATATATATATATATATATATATACACACAACTTATCAGTTTTTAAAATTTTAAAATATGGCCGAGAATAAGATTTCTGTGTTACCTTAAAATCAATAAAATGGATTTATCTATATATGGAGCTCACATTTGCATCTAATTGTATCTTGTGAGTGATTATATAGTGAATGTTTCTTATATTTTAAATTTTATCAATTCGTTTTAATTTTTGTTAGCTAGCAGAAAGTATAAGTTATCTTGTTTACGTATTATTGTATTTTGTGGAAATTTTCCATCTTTTAAACTGCTTTAGGGGGTGCTGGAAACTGGATGACTGTTTCTGCACAATTTAGCATCTACCAGAAACAAAACTGGAACTGTTCTACTATAATTTTCCTTTGGGACTTCCATAACCTCTTCTTGTCACTCTGTAAGTAATCAAATTGAAATTTTATTCGATTTTAAGTATAAATTTTAAAGCAAATGTCGGCCACAAACTTTCACAGTCCTCTCCTCCTCGAGGCTTTTTCGTTGCTACCAATAAAATAGTTTTTTCAACAAGGGTCTTTGTTTTCTACCTGTGTACTTGATATATCGCAAAGTTTTTCATAGGTAGGTACCAGGTAGTTTTAGCAACTGTTATTATCACTTTTATCGTCATCATTTAATCCCGACACTATTTTTACGACGTCACTACTTAATACGAAGTCACTAGTTAATACGACGTCACTACTTAATTATTACAAAATTTAAGTATCCTTTACATATATTTACAATTTAATATTTATAATATCTGTTTGTATTCTTTACTTAGTTATTCTGTATTTAACTTTCCATTTCAGGTTGATTTGCTATTGCCATCAAGTATATTTTTGGTTTGACATTAGCTCTCATTGGACTTTAATAATTATTCTATATATGATTATAATTATATTTATCGATTATTGTACGTCTCTATCATGTTATATTATGTTTTATATTTGAAATTTGTATATATTACAATGTCATTACATCTTTATATTGTCTAGTTACCTCTTACGAGTGTTCGTTAATCTTGCGAGAACATACCAGACCTGATGTCTGACGACATTAATGAGCCATTCATCGATGACCCTTCAGATGACGATTTCGATTTCCATAAAAATGTTACCGAAGCAAGCTGCCCCAAAAAGGCGTACTGTGGATTTAGAGGATCAACCTGGTCCATCAAAGATGTACAAGAAATACGAGCAATAACAATTTTCCCCACAGTACTGTGCATTATATAAAATGGGGTACTACATACATTTTAAATATTAAAAAAAATATATAATTTACAAACCCTTCTAATATTTGCTTACTTACCTCAACAACTTTTAATACTTGTACCTCAGGAACTATCAGGTCTATACAGACCAAATTGGTCTCGTTTTATTGCAAATTTAGTGTACTTAATAATGTATATGATGACTTTTGAAAATGGGTCGTTAGTGGTTAACGTGACGAAAACTTAAAAAAAACATTCCTTTTTTTGAAAATTTTCCGTATCTTAGAAACTATTTGGGCTATCGATACCAATTTTTTTATATTTGTTACAAATTTTGTCTACTTAAAAACACTTAAAAAAGTCCTATAATGTAATGGTTTTTAAAGTTTTTAACAATGATCGGGAGGGCTTTCGAGGTGGAAAATTTAGATTTATCATCACATACAACATATAAATCAGAACTACCTCATCTGATGCAAGAGGAAATGTACCGATTCCATAGACTAAGTATACATAAGTAGAATTTCTCATAATATAATTCCGATGTATTTATTTAAGGCTTATTACATTGTAGCTCTCTTTATAAAATCCCTTTGCACAAGTGAAAGTGAATTATGGTACATGTTATTTAAATTAATTATAGCAGACATTTGTCTAATTTCAGAAGTTAACTGTTAAAAGCATAAAAACTATACTTTGCGCTCATCAAGGAAACGTTCACGTAGAAAACGTCCATCAAAGAGCGTGTTTTAGAACATTTGAGACACTTTTTATTGCAGAAAGCAGTCATTCGTCAAGACACATTGTTCTACATCAAATAAGCTTCAGCCTTCATACTGCGAGCTTATTTCAGGCAGGCAATTCACCATGCTTTTTAATTACGACTGTTATTCATGGGTGGCATTCTACTTTATTGTACGTTTAAATATTCCTTACTAATGACGATACTACCATCTCTGTCTTTTTAACTTGCTTATTCTTCCTACCGCAAAAAACGGCAGCAAAAACGTGAAAATTAATCACAGTCTGGTTCTCTTGAGACCACTAATGAGTCTGTGCTTATTTTACAAATTGCATAAGCTTTATGCCCACGTTTTTAAATTGCTTTACATGCGCTTACTTTGCGTTATTGTGTAGAATACTCTGGCTAGATGCATGAAAATTGAGAGGAATTAAGCAACGGCATTACTGATGTTTCTCAAAGTGTGATCAGTTCAGGAAAACATAAAACCATTCAGATATTGAGGTATATTTATTTAAATATAGAATAGCACGTAATAGTCGTCATCGTCGTCGTCGATGACGACTGAGTTTCCCTGAACACCAAAACATATACTTCACTCAATGCGCGTTCGCCAACCAAGTTGGAATAATCCGGAGACGATTAAAATAGGTTTAGTTATCTCCAGATGATGCCAACTTGGTTTTCAAAAAGCACGTCGAGCGAATATGTGTTTTGGTGTTCGTGGTAACTTAGTCATCGTCGCCAGTGCGATTGTTGTATCAAAGGTTCCAGCACTCTTCAGGATTATATATAGAATAAATAAATACCTACTTGTTAGGTAATATAATTTTCAAGCATTTGCTATTACTGTTAATAATATACTTTCTCATTTTCGAGTTATTGGCTACTGAATAGCGAACCAACTCCTATTAGCACATTTCTTTATTTAAATATTATTTACATAATAATATTTACATATAGTACAGAAAAAACAATTTTACCCGAGAAAATTATCGCAAACAAGGAATTTAGTGGAGATTTGCACTTGTCCAAGTGCACTTGCACCACACTGGAAGCTGTGGTTCGCCCACCATATTAAATTGGCGGGGCATTTTGATTCCCATTCTAATTCATTACCAAAAAATTAACAGACCTTACATCCTACGCAAGTATCGGCGTATTGAAAATTGCAGATATCAACTAAAAGATACCGCCAAGCAGATAATCTCGTATGGTAATTTTGGATGGTGGATCTACGGATGGTTGGGTTCAAAATGGCCTTAAATTGTGTGGTAAAAAGTTGGAAGAATGGGATTACATGTGGATTACTACATAAATATGGACTCATTTTCAAGGAGTGGATTGAAAAATTTTTCATTGCAAACATGTATCCTGAAAGTGTCATTGTATTAGATAATGCAGCTTAACATTCAAGGCAAGATCCCATAATAACCAATATGTCCTCTATTAAACTAGGTAATTCCAGAATTTCTTCTTAAAAATGGCCTATATTTCGAAGTCATACCTATATCAAAAACCAATTGTTGGAGGTACTTAATACCAAACAATGGGAAAAACAGTATGTGACTACATACTGTTGACAATATAGCAAAAAAAAGGCCATACTGTTTTAAGATTACCACCGTATCACTGTATTTTGAATCCAATTTAACTGATGTGGTCACAATTCAAAATGAGAGAAAATATTTGTTTCCAAAATTCGATAAAATTGTTGTGGAACTTATTAAAGAAGAATTTTTAAATAATTCAAAAGAAGACTGGTCGAAGGCAATTGTAAAAGTAAGTAAATATGAAGAAGAATATAGAAAACTACGTCAAATTCTTATCAATGGTGGTGAAATATTTATTATCAATCTGGGAGAGGAATCGGATCATAATACATAGTTTTTTCAGATGAAAGCTTCAATTTGAAGATTACCTATATAAATTATTACCTATAAGTACCTATATAAATTATTAAATTTTGTACGTACGTATAATGTTTATTACTTTAAAATAAAGCTCCTATTTCAATAATTGTTATTGTTTCTCAAAATGAATAAAGTATTTTTTAAATTATATTAAAAAATTATTTTGTGAAATGTGAAAACAAAGGGAATCCGACCCTGGCTGCTATTTCGAACTAGTACTGGAGGTATCTTTTTACGAAGTCTTTTTACTAGACATAGTTCTTATGTGTCAAAAAAACAATTTTTATCGGTTTGTGGTGACAGCTGGTAGAAGTTTAGGATGATCATATGCTGAAAATGAAACATTTATTATGTCCAATTGAAATAGTCACTAGAAAACTTCAGGAAAAACATTCGAAACTTATTTTATCAAAGGTTTTTATCAAAGGCAAAAATTTTATCAAACAAAAGGAGATATCGAGAATGGTTCTTGCGCAATAATAAATACTGTTTTATTTTTGCACATGTGATCGGCCTCAAAATCGACTAGGGTCCGATATTGATGATTACATAAATCGATTTTGTGAATTTTACTACATGGTCTATTCAAGTAATGGTTATGTTAATGGTTATGGTTAATGGTAATGTTAAAATAACATTAGTATGTGTTGACTAAGTAATATTGGTTGTGGTTGGCGCCGATTGCAAAACTTAAATTAGGAAAATAAATGAGTCAGTCATTCCGTCATTGACTTTGTACGATATGTATTGTAAAAATGGACATAAAAAGATTTGTTTCAATTGAACTAAGATCAACAAAATAATTAATTTGGAAATAATTAAAATGGTTAGTATGGTTTCCCAAAGGCACTTACGAAGAGTCAGGCATTTCGCATAAGTAGTGCTCCTCCCATTATGTCTAATTCAGTCAATACTGCAAATAAATAAATTTTAAATATAGTGATTAGTTTATTTATTTAGGTATTTCCTATACCTATTATAATAATTAATATCGCACTGAGTAACGCCTAACAAAAAACTATTGAAATTATTAACTGTTGCGTGGATTATTTTTTTTCGATGATGCACAAGTAAATCCTACATATACTTAGTCACTTTAAAATTGTATAGAATCAATTTAGCAACTGTTTTAGAATTGAATTGCTATCTGAATTGAATATAATTAAACAGATAGCATATAACAACGGTTACAATCCTACTTTAATTGACAACATATTAGACAAAAAATGTTACAATTTAGCATTCGAACTAGTTTAGCCTCATAAAAAAAATAAATAAATAATTATAAATTTAATACCTACACTAACTTATAATGGAAACCTTACTGAAAGAGGGTCAACATATCTAAAGAATCGTGATTTTAATATGGCTTACAAGATTAATAATACACTAGGGCATTTAATTAAAAATAGAGCCAATAAAAACAATAAATCCGGGGTTTATAAGTCAACATGTGGTCTTACCCTTAAGTCTATATAGGTCAAACGGGTAGATTTGGAAGACAAAAAATTATATATAAACAATAAAACAGAATCAACGTTTTCAAATCATTTACTAGAAACTAAGCATTTATTTGATGGAGACCTTAAGGTTTTACACAACGAATATAATGGGTTAAAGTTGAAATTACTAGAATGTTAAGTAATAAAAAAGCTTAGATTTATTGCCAAATGATCAAATTGATATCAATAATTTTCCACTACTAAATTTGTTTCAGTTCTACTGGTTTTTCCATTTCTTACATTTTGGTTTATATCCATAGGACTTTCTGTACAGTTAGTTGATAGGAAATTCAACTTATATTTCATTAGTTGAATTTTTTTGCTGCCCTTCATAGAATAATATAGTCCGAAATATCGTTATCATTTCTATTTAATTAGTAGTTTTATAGTCGATATTGAAGAGGCTGTCAAGCGAAACATTTATTGTCATGGACAAAACAAAAATATTCTGAAAATATTATAAAACTGAAGTGTTTTTTGTTATGAATTGTCATGAATTTTCATCAAGTAAATGCCACCTCTATCAATTACTTCTATGTGACCGCGATTGCTCCATTGCGATTGATCCAAATGTAACATGAGCTTCTATTATCTCTGAAGTCAGTTCTGGGCATTACTGTTGCAATATTCAGTACACACATTTAAACAAGACGTAAAGATATACAAATTTATTTTAATACTAAGGAATTCAGAAATACGTAGCCTCATGAATTAGTGTGAAACACACAAGTTTTTATATTAAGAAATAAGCATAGTCCTGAAAGACTATGAGAACAAAAAAGTATTTTTATAATAAGAAACAAGAAAATATAGCGAACATATCAACCCTGGAAATACGTATTGAATTATCTTTATACAAAAAAAAATATTTTCAACGAATAAGAAACAAGAAATATATAAATTTTAATTATATATATATATATATATATATATATATATATATATATATATATATATATATATATATATATATATATATATATATATATATATATATATATATATATATATGTATATATATATATATATATATATATATATATATATATATATATATATATATATATATATATATATATATATATATATATAACTTATCATAGTTTTTACAATATAGCCGAGAATAAAGTTTGTGTTGTGGATTTGTTGGTAAAGTTGTGGATTTATTTATATATGGAGCTCGTATGTGCATATAATTTCTGTATTTAAAATCTAGTGGGTGATTATATTCATATAGTGAATTTTTCTTATATTTTAAATTTTACGAATTTGTTTTAAATTTTGTTGGCTAACTTATTAAAGTAGAAGGTATCTTGTTTACGTATTATTGTATTTTGTAGCAATTTCACAACGTTTAAACTGCTTTATGGGGTGCTGGAAAATGAATCATTGTTTCTGCATAATTATAGGATCTACAAGAAACAAAACTGGTACGTACTGTTCTACCATAATTTGCTTCTAGGAGTTCCATACCCTCTTCTTGTCACTTTGTAAGTAATTCAATTCTAATTTTATCCGATTTTAACTATAAATTTGAAAGAAAATCTTGGCAACAAACTTTCACAATTCTCTCTTCCTCGAGGCTTTTTCGTCACTACCAATAAAATTGTGTCTTTAACAAGAGTCTTTGTTTTCTACATGTGTACTTGATATATTGAAGTTTTTCGTATGTAGGTATCAGGTAGTTTGAGCAACTGAATATTTATATCACTTTTATCCTCATTATTTAATCACGACTCATTATTTACGTCATTATTTAATTATTACAAAATTTAAATGTCTTTTATATATATTTACAATTTGATATTTATATCTGTTTGTATTATTTACTTAGTTATTCTTTATTTAATTCTCTATTTCAGGTTGATTTGCTGTTACCATCTAGTATGTTACTGGTTTGACATAAGCTGTCACTGGATTATAATAATTATTCTATATATGAATATAATTATATTTATTGATTCTTGTACGTCTCTATCGTGTTACATTATGTTTTATATTTAAAAATTGTATATTTTACAATTTATCAGTACACTTTTATAGTGTCTCGCTTTATGGTGTCACAACATATTTAACATCAAAATTTAGAGAAAAATTCAGGCATCATTTTGTATTTAATCTTTCGAAAATACGCATATTAAAAAAATCTAAAACTGACAGTTATAAAAATAAGTGTAATATTGTTGTCGTCATGGTAACATGGTTTTATATAGACTTGCCTTTAGAAAGCCCGGAGAGACAATTTCTGAGCAAAACAGTGCACATCGCTCGATTTTCCAAAATTAACCAACAATTTAAAAAACCTATTAAGCTGATTTATGAATTGTTTATATTAATTTATAGGTTAGGAAAATTTATGTGAGTTGTCAAGTGGGATCAAAGTGTAATTTACTTGTATCAAAGTATTAGCTATACATAATAGTATTATAGCTCTAGTAATTATTCAAAGCAAATAATAAAAATGATTAGTGCTACGTCTAAATAAAAAAATAAAGTGGATTTCTTAAGTGCATCGCAACAAATAGAAATTGAAGATACCTTCAATCAAAAGAGTACATCGAGACGGGATCCTGCTACGAGGGAAGTTTCCAGCTTCAGATGTAGAAGAGACTTCTATATACAATCATAAACAGGTATCATCCTTTCACGATTTACTTAATAACCAAGACAAATAAATTTATAAACATTAAAGCCGAGCAATAGGTAGTAGTGATTGTAGTCGGCCACTATATAGCGTCATCTCTTATCTACTGCACTCTGCAGTAATAACTAAGAACTGTCAAGTTAATAATGTCTGCAGTACCAAAACATTTTTTCATTGTACATGGTTGCTAAATATATCGTCGGTACTGCACAATTTTGTGAATTAAAATCTATAAAGACAAGTTGAATAATAAAAAACGCCCAAAAATCAAATATCATATTATATGATATATTATAAACTATATAAATTTATTTTATACAAGTTTAAGACTACATATGTCACAATTTCATTTATTTATATCCATAACACCATTGTCTTAATAATTAGAATTTCGTTAGGTATTTTAATAATAACATCCATGTTCACTGTTATAATTTCATTGATATTTGACATTAAACTAACAAATTTAGCCTATCGTTCCCGGAGGACATTATTTTATAACCCGAGATTCAATTAGAAAGCTGCGCCCACAACTAATGAGAATAATGAGAGTATACAAGGTTAAGTTTTGTGATAACATGTGTGCATGTGTTTAGGTATCTCACTGTGTTATTGTTGCATAACTATGCTTCTGTCTTGCTTCTCAACCATAATAATAATCATATCAATCATAATCAAATCATTTTTAAATAAAACCTGAAAACAAAATATTACAAAATAATTTCAACACAACAATCAACAAAACAAATCATCTCAAACAGACATGGCAACGGTTAAATTCAGCAACAGTTCCAGTAGGTACATATAATTTAACAATATATAGAAACATAATGATATATTTATTCCTCATTCTAAACATAATGATCAGCCTAGAAGTCAGCGACAGGTAGGTAAAATTTTAATATTTGCCAGCGTACTATAATTTTGCACGCCGCATTTGCGCTCATGATGGACTTATCTTAGTAAATTGTAACCACAATCTAGTGCAGATATTAAAGAAATCTGGAAAGTCCCATTAGTTAGATTTTAGAGAAAATTTAGATCCCTAAATTTCCGAGATCGGTTTTAAGTAGAATCTGACTATAAATGGTAAAAATGTCCGCTATATTAGAGCCGCCATCTCGAATATTCATTTTAACAAAAAAATTGTGATATGCGACCCCGAGTGCGACACCAAATTTCCCGAAGTATCATTTTCGAAGTCGAATCGGACCATAAAAGGCCATAAATGGACCATAAAATGTGCGCCATCTTGAGTATATATACTAAAAATATATAAAAAATCGTGGTCTGCAACCCCAAAATTGGTGGACACGATATCAGTATATTTTTCACTGCTTATGATATCTTACTAACCGTAGGTATGTCTAATTTTAGTGCTACATTTTCGCATAAAAATACAACTTGTCTCTTTTCTGATCAATCGCAAAATAAAGACAATCTTAGTAAACAATTTAAATATAAGCAAATATATAATATACTATAATATAGTAATTTACAGATCGTAGTGTACTAAATAAAACATCAAATACATTATAAAATGTATTCCTAAACCGACCCGTCGAGCGGAGAAATTGTGGCTACCTCATAAATTTTCAGGCGATGTTACCAATTGTACTGTTCCCGCCTATTCAAATTCTGGTAATGTCAGGACGCTATATATTAGAATCGTTGAGACTGTCTTCTTACGTCACAGATGACGTACATCGGTTTTTGTTTTGAATACGCTGTATCTACTTTTGCTGGACTGAATTTCAAAAGATCTTCGCAAAGCTGATGCATTTTGTATTAATCTTATTTCATAAGAAAGAACAACTCATTTTATTCACAATCATTTCGTACTTAATATGCTATTTACTGACTTGCAAATATAATTTAGCAGTTATTAAGCTGCAAAGTGTCACTTTCCATGTAATAACATGATTGTAATAACCCCATAGAATTTCCATAGTAATAAGTAAAAACTGGACAAATTTTTCAACAAAAAAATATATTCAACACGGCAAAAGAGCCTTTAGACCAGGTTTTAGTTCAAATATCGCTCGAACCCGGAAGTAATTATTGTCAAGCTGGGAATTTGCATATATGTTCTACTTGTACCTAACAACATATCAAAAGTCCCCAACTCTCTCGCGCCGGCTTCGAGTGTGTGAAAGTCATGGAATCCTGGAGAAGCGTTTCCACCTACTGTAACAAGCGTAGCGTAAGAACCCTTTGGCTTACATACTTCGGAATGGTACCAAATGAAATTAGAATGAATTAGCTATATTTTAAACCCTTAACAGTTGCTATATCTCAACTTCCGATGACACATATGACTTTCCGATGACTTAAGGTAGAAAATATCGCAAAAATTACCGAAGTAAATGTTGCAGGACATAAAATGAGCTTTCCATAGACATTCACTTTCCCTGTGCGACTTATAGAATCTGATATACGGCCGCTTGAACGACATTAGTCTTCGCATTACGCGCCATACAAATTTGAGAGTACTTCCAATACTTGTTAGAGGTTTATGTATCAAGCTTCAAGACGCTAGTGTATCACTCGGAGTAGTTTCCACAAACACCAAAACACTTTCACTTCGCTCGACGCGCGTTTCGCCAACCAAGTTGGCATCATCCGGAGACGATTAAAACTGATTAAAATTGAGTTTTAATCGTCTCCGGATAATGCCAACTTGGTTGGCGAAACGCGCGTCGAGCGAAGTGAAAGTGTTTTGGTGTTTGTGGAAACTACTCCGAGTGTTACAGTTACATCAAAGGTTCCACCCCTATCCAGTACGCTAGTGTATGTGTTAAACGAGCTGCTGCTGACGCAAATACTTTTATTGTGATGACTGGGTTAGACATGGACTAATCCAGCAGGACTACGATCGTGGTCGCCTCAGACTCAGATATTTTGTCATTCTGATAGCCCTTGCAATCGACGACACGTCAATCAGTATGTCCAGGATCAAGTACACCACCTGGAAAAGTTGTTGATATTCGGGAATTCCGAAAAGATAATGCTGGTATGAACGAATGCATACCTACTCTTCTGGCACGCAGTGCAGTTACTGGATGTGACACAGTGACACAACGTCTGCGAGTCTGCGCTATTCAGAATCGGATAGAAGAAGACCTGGAAATTGTTCAAAACCAGTCCTGAGCTTCAAGAATGCTCCGCCTTTTTCCTGAGCAGTGATTCCGACAAACCAGCAATTGCCAAAGTATGTATGAATAATATTCCTACTGAACATACTTTCGGGTAAGATAAACCAAGAGCATTCCATCAGTATCTTTTGTACTATCTCAGAATCCAGAAGAATGGGGATGAAAACTAACCATTAGTAGTTTGGTGCCCGTTTCCACTTCGAAGCCGCCTGCTCCAGACAGTTTACTGAACCTAATTTCTTGTAGAAGTGGACTGCGATACCAGATGCACCTGCAGGCAATCGGGACTGCAGTGTAGTATTGTGTGCCGCCATTGCCGGGGACACAGCTGTATTAACACTGACTTCACAGAGGAAGATGAAGATTATTTTTTCGGTGAGAAATCTGTTCCGAATGAAAACTAAACACTATGTCCCTTTATTAAAGCTATTCTACGGCCCTTCAAGGTCCGGTTCAAGAGCAGTACAACATAAGAAATTAGTTCTAAAGTACTAATATAAATAAAATACTAATATACATTATTTATAATTTATTTATTATTTACACATTTACTTTATTTCTGTTATTTACTGTACTTGTTGTTTTAAAATTGTGTGTAGAATATATTTTAACTAAAAATGAGTCGTCTTCGTTGTTTCTAAAAAAACTTAATATGTGCTACTTTAAAATATTCAATATTCAATCCTAAAAGCAGCAGTCGCGAGAGCTGCGCAGGGAAAGTAAACATGTCAATGGAAAGCTTATTTTATGCCCTACAACATTTACTTTAGTCATTTGCGATATCTTCTACCTAAGGTCCTCCACATTGCATACAAAAAAGTGTTGTAATTAACAGTGAAGTAAACACTTAAATTTGTTCTTTACAGTCCCGGACTCCCCGACCAGCCCCTCAATTGCCACAATACCTGTTGTTCGTGGATGTTTGGCTGGACCCGGGCATGGGGATAATCCGGGATGTCATATTGTATTAATAATTGTTAAATAAATCTGTGATTGATTAATAGGGAACATTCACATTTTTTATTGCAAAAAAAATGTTCAACGGTACCGAGAACGGTACTGGAAAATAAGATATGCAAAATATGACGCCTTAATTCCTAATAATAAATTTGTTATTAAGTTATTAAAGTCTCACGCACGAGCGAACCATTTGAAACAAGTTCAAAGTCATGACGTTACAGCCTACAATTTACAAACGAGACCGATTCGGTCGGCTATGGCAGATCCCATGCACTCGACCGCTTGATTTCATAGTTCATTCGGCCGCTTTCCAGCGCAACGACTACCGAATATTATAGGCTGTGACGTCACAGCTCGTTTGGGGCCACTTCAATTTTATCGCTGTTTAGATCCTTCATACTGATCGCGCGGAATTAGAAATCTTGTTTTTTTTGTGAATTACACGTTTTATTGCAACGTTACCCTATGTTTTTTAGTATTATTTTGATATTTAAAATTTTTGTCATGTTCCCTATTGATTGATTGACTACCATTTTATCACTATTAACAAATACACAATTTTAGCTTTTCACTTTAGTACAACTCCGAAAGTACACCTCTGAAAACTATCGAAATATACGAAATATAGGTTCGTCGTAATATGTATGTATATGTATACCTCTTCTGTACAGTTAGCATATATATAATATGTATAGGTAAATGAGCACACCTAATACGACCAATTTGAATTATATATGTACATTTATACCTATTCTATACAGTAAGTAGGTTAGGGGTATATATCTGTTTACCATTGTCATAAACGGTTTCCTGATATATACAACTACTACAAGTAGGTGTAGCAATTTTAACCTATTTGGTTAATATACAATACTGATAGTCTTTATTATACCAATTACGACCACTGGTATATAGTGATGGCATATAAATATATTTAATGTGACCGAGTGTATGGAACACCATTATTATCTTCAGATGGCGAGGTATACAATAGATCGTTCTTGCCGACGACGACATATTTTTTCAAGAAATATTAGGAAACCATTTAGGATTATATTGGAGAAAATATATGTTAATTTCTCATTTTTATTATTTTCACTATAATTGTGAGATTTTGAGATGTAATTTTAGTAAGAATGTTAGTTTTTTGAACTTACCCGGTCATACATCTTCACATAACTACTAAAAAATAATTTTTCAAAAAGTAAAAAAGTTTATAAAGATATTTAAAAATAGATTGGTTTTTGACGGCGCTAGAATTCTAATGGTTTATTTTGTCAAACTTAATCAGTAAAATGGCAGGCCTTTGTCATTTTAGTTTCAAGTACCGAATATTGTATCCTTAAAAGTATATAATAATCATCATACTGACAGATGCAAAAGTACGATTTCATTCTGCGTCCCAGCTATATTCGCCGACCCGGGACATTATGTCATTTTTACCCCCTACATATCTTCGTAATCTTTCACTTTACCATAATTATGCATATGATCGTTTTTAATCTGTAATAAAAATAATTTGTATAGACAGATGCCATATTGAAACAATAACTTGCGGTTGTAATATTTTCACTGTACTATTTATTATCTATAAAAGTTGTATAATTTGTATAGATTGTGCTCGTCTATATTTTATATCTAAAGGTTTATACATAAATTAGACGCAACGTTATATTAGGTACCATTTGCCGCACATAAAATGACGTCGAGGTAGGTATAAACATCTACACCTAAAGTCGCATACTTGAACGACTATATATAGCACAAGTTACTTTATGTAACATTTGCCGTACCTAAACTGCCATCACAACGGGACAACCAGAAGTTGTGTGACCATTTTGCTGTAAATCTTGGTCGGTATGATGACGCGCGGACGTCGGCTATCCACTTCAGGTTATATTACCGACGTCGGCTCGACGTCGCTCAGACCAATATGTTCAGCTTGGGTTCCAGGTGGAAACCTAGAACTCCTGGTCTACTTATACTGCCTTGGCTGAAATCAGCAGTAATAATGAAAATTTGCTGCGTACTTAAACAATTATAACTATTATTTGACAGAATTACAATGTAATATGTTAATTATTTATCACACGTAGATTACAACATTATATAATGTAAAAATACCTTTTTTCTCCAGCTTAAAGAAAACTATAAAACGCGTTTTTTATAACAAAAATTTTTTTTCACATGGCATGTAGGCGCAAGATATCAGGCGACCCGCGACCATTCTGCGATGTAAACAAGTTGGTTTTGCTGCCTGCATCTGCAGTATGTAGAGTACATAAAGTACAAGCAGACTTTTAATTATTCCACTTGGGATTAAACCGAGTCACACTACGGTTTTATAAAAAAACTAAAAGCGATATTATTAATTGTTATTTTTATAATTTAGTTATTTGATTTACTTGTACATACAAATATAAAAATATAGTTGTTTATATGTTGTGAAAAATATAGTTGCTGATTTGTTGAAGGAGAGTTAAGATTATTTGTTTGATTTGTTATTGTGTGATGAAACTTATGTATTTTGCTCTTAAGTAGTCACAATATTATAATATGCATGTGCATTCATAAATAAAACATTTTAATTGTAAGAAAAACATATACCTATATGTATCTTTTCACACAAAAAAATAAATAGTCAATAATAAAATAACATGACGTATTTTTTTCATTAACATCATTAATTAAAGCAACGAAAATATGTGGAGGCACGGACCTGTTCGCACAATCACTACAAGTAACAAGTTACCAGAACAAT
This sequence comes from Tetropium fuscum, assembly GCA_964058915.1. Lineage (NCBI taxonomy): Eukaryota > Metazoa > Arthropoda > Insecta > Coleoptera > Cerambycidae > Tetropium > Tetropium fuscum. The sequence continues at coordinate 26,522 of CAXKVY010004474.1, read as the reverse complement.
CAGACGCAGCCTATATATACAACATATTTGGTTCATAGTACATAGTTCGGCACTATAAAGACAAATTGCTGCGGATCGATTAATTGCTTTCGAGGCATTCCTCAATACACTCAATTTCCTGAATGTTCGTTCCCTGATAGCTTGCGTTAAGAGATGACATACTTGCTGAAATATGTCACATCCATCATTCACTATATTCCACACGATCCGTAGCGATTGCCGAAATTATTTTTACATACCATTAAGCACACTGGATAATTTAGGATATACCTCCAGTTGGGTGACAGCAAATAGGTACATATTTTATATGTATAAAAACGTGTAGTTTAATACTCATATGCAACTTTCTACCCAGAAAATTTAACAAGCGTATATTAAATTGCACGACTGCGTAGATTTCACTGGGTACGATGAAGGTACATTTGCATACGTTATTTTTAAATTCTATTGTAACGTAATTCAACAATCACTATGCCAAAGTATTCTTCATTATATTAATTCATTATATTATTTATTTATAGTGTGCTACTTAACTATTGGGAAAATTATAATACTTAGATATTACAGCTAGACAGTATGGCTGACCGTGCAGTGTCTCCTGCTCCTGCATTAATTTATAAAAGACGCCTTAGTTACCGTAAAACTACGGCAAACAATTATTTTAAGTGTGAAAAGTGCAACGGTGTATTTCACCAGAGCTGTGCAAAATTATCAGAACAGGTAAAAACCATTAATGATTCTAGTATAATATGCTGTGCGAGGTGCGATTAAGTGCGAATGCATGCAACTGTCTTGCATGCCTCCAACTGTCTAAGTAGCTAGAATTATTATTTATTATACAGGGTGCCTTGGAAAACATTAAATAAGCTGTCTGAAAAACCCTGTATAATTAAAATGAACGCTAATTTTAAGATTTTAAATCTGTGAAGGGAAACCTTAGACAAATATCTCAAAAAGTTTCTTTATTTTTCGTAATCGGAGTATTATCATAATTAAAATTGCATTGTAATTACACAGTAAATCCCTATATAAAACATTTAAAAAACTTGCGGTAGTAACTAATAAACTGGTGGGATAAGTAGATATTGTAACAATCAAGTCACCACGGGATTACCTTTGGCATTCGAAATTCTCCAATTTGATCTAAGATTCCTCGAAAACGATTTAGATAGAGAAAAATGGTTTGCAAGTTCCTATCTTAATTTTATTAGAATAATTATAATAAATCTTAGCAAGGGGGAAGAAATTCTTCTCCATAATCATTCGCATAGGGAATAACTATTGGAACCAAAACACTATCCCTATAACGTTGAGCTGTGATAGTGTCGCGAGTAATAAACAATTATTATGTTCTACCATTCCACTTCATTCCAGCCCAAACAGTAATGCCTCCTCCACCAAAAGCCTCTTGAGCTACCATATCTTTTTTGCATATCTAGAATTAGGTTCCCGCCACACTAAACCTCTTTTAACCTAAAAAATCTCTTTTTTTAATTTGTGAGCCATACTTTGGCTAACACCGTGTATACTAGCAACAGTATGTTGCGTAAAGCCCTGATTTAACAGGCGAATGCAACTTCTCCTTTCTTTTATTGTCAATTGTGACATTATACAATTGTTTATAGGAAAATTGTACAATATTTTTCAATCGAAACTATCGACATGAACAATATAGACACAATATTTAAATATTCTGCTGGCATTAGCAAATATCAAACAAAAAATTTGTTGTTTCCAGTGGTGACTTGAGTGTTACAATGCTTAGCCCACCAGTTCATTAGTAACTACCGCAGATTTTTTTAATGTTTTTTATAGGGATTTACCGTGTGATTGTAATTATGATAATACTGATCTCATCAAGAAAAATAAAAACCGTTTAGAGATATTTGTCTAAGTTTCCCTCCACAGATTTAAAATCTTAAAAATTTCGTTCATCTTAATTATACACGGTTTTGCAGACAGCTTATTTAAATTTACTGACTTTTTATGACACATGCCTATTCAATGTTTTTCCACGCACTGTGACGCTCTTAGCTTCGGTGCGGAGGTTTTATCTCGAGCGCCACTGTCTGTTTAGAGTGCAGACAGACCACTTTTCCCTACAGGCAGTATCTGTAGGGGCCCCGGATAACTTTTGTGGAGAAGGGCGGATGCCAGGTCACGTGATCCACCGATAGGCCTTGTATTACCCTATCTTCAAGAAGAACACCGGTTTATGATTACAACAGATTTTATTTACAGAATTTATTATTTCGGTCACACAGGTATTTACATATATACAGAGGGTGTTCAGTCTGCCTATAGCGAGTTACGTCATGGGGATGAAAAGCGTTACGAATAAAGGCTTAAAGCGGGATAACAAAGGGGCGGCGAGTGAAAACAAATGGTACTACTTTAGTAAGCGGAGGAAGCAATAATACTACCGTAAAGCGTGCAGCGTGTAGGAAATCCAAACTTTCGCGGATATGAAGTACGCGGACTAGTTTTGTCGGAAGTTGCTTGCGTGACTCAGGTAGCCTGTGGAGTCCCTGCTGCATGCAAAATGCTCAGCAGAAGGGTGGATGCAAAATGCGACAACCCGAAGGGTGCAAGATGCTACGACCCGAACTACAGCCTATTGAGTGAACCCAAACGATTTCCACGTAGACTTGGCTACGATTTCGATGACCGAATAATGAAAACTGCGTGCGTGACTCAGGTAGCCTGTGGAGTCCCTGCTGCATGCAAAATGCTCAGCAGAAGGGTGGATGCAAAATGCGACAACCCGAAGGGTGCAGGATGCTACGACCCGAACTACAGCCTATTGAGTGAACCCACACGGTTTCCACGTGTATCTAACATTAATGCCGAAGACCGAATAGTGAAAATTGCGTGCGTGACCCAGGTAGCCTGTGGAGTCCCTGCTGCATGCAAAATGCTCAGCAGAAGGGTGGATGCAAAATGCGACAACCCGAAGGGTGCAGGATGCTACGACCCGAACTACAGCCTATTGGGTGAACCCACACGATTTCCACGTGTATTTACCTACGAGTTCGGAGACTGGATTTCCTTAGCGCTTGTTAATAAAGTAGGTACACTTACTTTTCTTTCGTGACGGGGATCGGTAGCGGCAATCACGGCAAGTCGCAACTTGTCAGATTACAGAAAAACAGCAACGAAAACGGCAGCGAAGGCGGAGGATGCAAAATGCGACGACCCAAAGGGTGCAGAATGCTTTTTGGTTAGCGGAGGCGGAGGATGCAAAATGCGACAACCCGAACGGTGCAGAATGCTTTTTGGTTAGCGGAGGCGGAGGATGCAAAATGCAACAACCCGAAGGGTGCAGAATGCTTTTCGGTTAGCGAAGAATGCTAACTGACTTTACAGCGCTGTGGAGCTGCTTTTATATGATTTTGGACGGTTTTTTCGCGTTGACGCGTGATCTCCCTACCTACCGATATCGTTGGGAGTGCAGCGCATGTGGCGCTGTCCGATATTTCGGTGCCTTGAGGTGACGGTTACGCGGGTTATTGATACTGGAAAAACTACTGACGGCGGCGGGGTACCCAGAAGGGGTTTGTTTATGACCTCGTTATAAGCAGAACTGAATGTACAATGTATTACCAATATTTACCTAAAAAGAATCGAAATTTTACGAGGCATATTAACGGAGAGAATAAAATAAAATTGAATTTAACGTAATGAGGTGGTAATTATTTCTACTTCATTACAGCACCATGTATAAGAAATGACAATTCTAGCTACTGACACAGTTAGAGGCATGCAAGCTTACTGGAAAATAAGACAAAAATCCATTACTATTGTTTTTAAACAGTAAGAGATATATTTTCAAAAAATATGTCCTAATTTGAATAAAACCCCCGTATATTCGAAAAGAAGCGAGAATACAAAAAACGAACTAATTTGTTTCTTCGAATTAGTCCACAGACTACCCTGGTACAAAATTTTATCTCGATTTTGGTTTTCCTATATTCTCGGTATGAAATTTTTATTTTCTGTAGGGCTTTAGCTTACACTCCGTATATTCCTTTTTGAGCACACTAGAAACATAATATTCAGGCCGTTTATTATCAATTAAATTTCCAAAAACGCCCTGAAATCCGTATTTTGATATTCCATATTATTCAAAAGAGATGCATCCAAAATTACAAAAAACAGATGCATTAAAAGCTGCATCCAAAATTACATTCAAATTTTGAATTATTCCAACCTATTGGCCAGCAGTGTATTACAGTTTGATTATGTTAAACCAAACCTGCCCCGGTTTTTCGCCAATTTTCTTTACAAATGTTTACCGTCCCCCACCACTTAATTTTCAGAGCTATACAAAATACTTTTATATAAGACCAGTTATTCAAAATTTTACGAACCTTATCAAGAATATATTTTCAGTATATATAAAGTATACTGAAATATGTATACTAAAGTATACATAGCAAATTATTAATTTTTAATTTAACGTTACTTAACGCCCTCTAGAGGTCATCTTACAAACTTGAAAATAATTTCTAGCGATTTCTCTGGTCAACTTTTGTTACAGATTTTTCCCCAACATATTATGTCACACATTTACGGAGACCCGGTACGTGTCCTATTAATATTCGAGTAAAAAATTATGCACTTAAGCCACCAAAAAACAATAGCATTGTAGCTAGCTAGTGAATTAACGTTATGGAAGCGGGAAGTAAATTTTGTCTTTCAACGGTTGTTGGATATTTGGTATTGGAAGACTGGGGAAGATAGGTCGTGGTTGTTAGTTACTCTCAATTCATTAGACCCTTTTAATTACGCCTATAGCTGAACGAAGCTGCTCAACCTGTCATTAACAGTACTTTCCCAGTATGTTCGCAGTTCAAGTCTAAAGTGTTTCAGCTTTCGGAGCATTTCTCATGCCCCATGACAAATTTACTGGAGCACTCATATAAATCCGAATTCCTACGTGTTAGTGGGTGGACGTTTGATATAGATTTTAATTTGGGTGCAAGTATTTTGTTTACAACGCATTCCTCGCAATTACCAGGATAACTCTAATCATTATGTACAGGGTGCCCTACAAAAAGTTCCATCCAATATCCTTATAGTAAGAATAAATTGATGAAAAATTAGTATCTTAATCTTAGTATCTTAAATATATATATATATATATATATATATATATATATATATATATATATATATATATATATATATATATATATATATATATATATATATATATATATATATATATATATATATATATATATATATATATATATATATATATATATATATATATATATATATATATATATATATATATATATATATATATATATATATATATATATATATATATATATATATATATATATATATATATATATATATATATATATATATATATATATATATATATATATATATATATATATATATATATATTCTATTCAGTAATTCTGATATAGTTTAACTCGCCGTGGCTCGAAAACTATTTGCGTAAACGGAAAAATAGTTTCTATAAATGTTATAGACCGGAGATTGCGAGGGCTTTTTAAATTATCTGTATCTTTAATACACTCGTTAAAAAACCAAAAATTGTAAAACCATGTAGCGAAGTTGGCGGCGGACCATAGAGGTGGGCGAAGGATGAAATTACCGAACAGGCCAAGCGATATTCAACTTTACTGCTACGGTCGTGCATATAGTCCGACGAATTGCTGTAAGAATTATGCACGATTACTCTTTTCTGTGGTGTCAGTAGGGACCTAAGAACCATATTTAGAATGGGAGCCCCTCTGATCAGCCACTTAATTGGGAGTTATTGGCGATTGGAAATGTTAGAAATACATGCTTTTGGACGGTTTTTCGAGAATGAAATTACCAAAAATTAAGCTTATAAGACTGTTGTCTAGAAGACTTTCTTTGAACCGAACAACTTGGTTCGAGCGTTAAGAACATCGTTAAATAACGGAAAACTGATGCATTTTTCGTTAAAAACTTATACAACCTTATTTGTAGTACTTGGAAACACCTATAAAATGAGCTACTTGAATGTATGAAATGAGAGTTACTTTAATATTACGTTATAACTAAGCAAGATACTATGCGAAAACGGTGAGCCGCTCAAATTTTTGAGCAGAAAATGAGCGCTAAAACCCCAGCCATTCCCACCAGAATGGATATTGACCGTTTTTCGTTTCGAAAAAATATGATGAATATGAGAAACGTATTTTTCAAATTTTTAAAAAAATATTGCATTTCAAATAACTCTAAAACTAAAATAGATACTTAAAAAATGATAGGTATACCTAGTACAAGATTGCAAGAATGTAGGTTTTTCCAAACAAATATTTTTTGTATATATGCATATATATATATATATATATATATATATATATATATATATATATATATATATATATATATATATATATATATATATATATATATATATATATATATATATATATATATATATGTACATATATATATACATATATATATATATATATATATATATATATATATATATATATATATATATATATATATATATATATATATATATATATATATATATATATATATATATATATATATATATATATATATATATATATATATATTCATACCATATCATATCATATTCGAGAACATGAAAGAAGCTTTATTTTGCATAATTGAATAAAATGTGAAAACATAAAATGCTTAAACCTGCATTTTTTCAATTTTTTTACGAAGGGGTAGTTTTGACCCCTTAAAAACACAGAAAGCACAAGTCACTTTTGAAGTTAAGGGTAAGATGAGCTCAATTCTAATTTTTCATGAAAATCGATGGTTTGGCTACGAGATTGGTTTTTCCGATTTTATTTTTTTTAAGGTTATGTACTATGATGTATCATGGCCTATGTACTATGGGCCTCGAGATAGTTATAATCTGGTGTCTCGCCTCCAAAAACATAGAAGTGAAAAACCCAGAAATGATCTCGCTACGATAACTGAAACGGAATTAATAGTACAAAATAACATTAGGTCCCAAACTGCACTTTGCGCGACTGTACAGAAGTTAAAAGTGACTAATCCGATGGGCTCCCGTTATGAATATGGTCCTTAGGTTCCTACTGATACGACGGAAAAGAGAAATCGCATTTAACCGCTTGTGCATAATTCTTACAGCAATTCGCCGGACTATATGCACGACCGAAGCAGTAATGTTGAATATCGTAAGGTTAGGGTAATTTCACCCTTCTCCCAATCTCTACGGTCTACGGCGACATGGTTTTACAATTTTTGTTTTTTCAGCGAATGTACCAAAGATACAGATAATTTTAGAAAGCCATTGTACGAACCATTACACGTACTTTACTTTACATGGTAGTTTAAAAACGAATAAAAATCACACACTTTTACTCTGACAACAATGAAGTGAAAACGAATGCCGAGGCAAGCGGTGCCGTGTAAAATGTACCAGCCTCTCACACCAACCCCAAATAAACAAAATATTACAAATTTTATTATCGTCTTAATTAAGAGGTTTTTCGTTAAGAAAAGGTCTTTCTTAAAGATGCATTATCATTTACATATATTATATTAATTCATATTTTGGACATATATTATCAAAAATAATAAAATATTTGTTGGAATTTTGTGCTTATTTTGGGTTGGTAGTGATTGCCATGCAAATTCGTCATTGATCACGTTCAACGGTTGAATCGATACCTTGCCACCCACCACATTTCGGAATTATAATACGGTAATATGTATGCTGTTCTGTTTCTTCTAACGTTTAGATATAATAATTACAACTCCCAGTTCTATATGCAAATGAATCCACGCTAATACTGTTGCACATATCCCCAGCTGCATGCTGCATTTAACTCAACTGCGTGTAATTTAGTTTGATCGTTATTTATAAAATTACTGGCGCACTTAATTTATTGGGAGCCGGCGCCGACGCGGCGTTGCTGGTGCACGACTCAAAAAAATTTCAAGGATTTCATATATGCCAGAAATTCACATTATACCTGAGTTATACCTGATACTATGCGTTCTTACTAGCAGAAAGTTCCATGTCATACAAAAGTGCACAGCCACCTAGCACTATTATTAGTCTAAGCAACGAAGGGGTTGTAGAGTAGATGGAAGGGGGGAAAACTTTTCTCTTCAGGAATGCGTTGTGGGTTAGGACGTTATAGTAATTAAGGTACCAAGGGTGTTATAAGGATAATAACGCATTGAGGTCCGAGGGCGTCAGTATCTTATAACACCCGTGGTGCCTGTCTAATTAGTCTGTTATTTAATTTCATTTTTTTTACACTTACGATTTATTAATTTGACATCTATTAGGTATGTTCAGAATTATTTGATTTAAACCAGAGTACACATCAAACTTATTTGTAAACGTATTGCATAACAACGAAATAAATTTATTGACGATAATAAAGGTTATTCGTCATTTGTATTTTAGAATTGATTTGTCTTTATGGTTTTAAATTTATAATGCCCAAGGGCCTTATAGATATTCATAACGTCCTAGGGTGTTATTTCTCATTTAATATATCTCAAAATAGGGTTATTTCAAAATAACAGACTAATAGCACATTAACATATTAAAAGTCCCCGCTTCCTAACCCGTCCGCTTTAGGGAGGGGGTTGCTTTTCCGTTTATAACTCGAAAACGGTGCATCGTAGCGTAAAGTTCCATATAATAGCATGATCAAATGGTGTTCAAACGTGCCTGTCTCGTAACATGAGTCTGGTAGAATATTTCTCAACTGAATTGTATGTTTTTTGGGGTGCTAAACATCAATCTTTGCTGCGACGCGTCGTAACAATACTAGCTCAGGTAAAAACGTAAAGAAACTCGATTTTTTCGGAGTTTTTCAGGTTCTCCGCTCATATGTTGCAAACGACGCATCGTACGGAAAATATAACTGTACCTAGTCAAAGTTGAAGAGCATTAAATTATGTGTCCAATTAATTACCTCCCTAACTTCTAAATTAGATCTATTTATAAGGTCGCCATCGTCAGTCGAAGAAAGGCAATTAATTTTACCAACTTTTGTGAAAACTATAATAAACTCACTTTTAGACGTCTGTGATGGAAACAGCCTCTCTAGTGAATTGAATCTAGTGAATTTGACAACAGCCTACTTCGTGGTTTATGTACCTTGTACGATGTAAAATTAACCATTTCAAGAGTTAGATATCCACAATCAAACGTATCACTAGAACGACTTCATGCCACTCCTACTGAAATGATAAGAGTCCACCTCGCAGAAAACCCAGACGAACATCCTTTTAACATCGTTCCTTACGCTGTAATCTGTTACAATAACTCACGGATTTACACCGTATGAGTTAATTTTCGTATACAAGTACGCTTCTATAAATATGTTCCCGAAAATCGTTACGAATATCAAGTAGGAGACAAAGTTTACGTAAAGGAATCACATATTAAAGACAAAATGCAGAAAAGAGAAATTGAATGGCCCCTTTGAAATAATTCAAATATTTCAAATTTCTGCAATATTAGTTAATCTTGAAACCAAAAGCAAAACAAAAGTAAATTTCGATAGAATCAAATCTTACTACGAAAATTAATTTATTTTCAGATTTCTGCTGATCGGAACAGCAGCTTCACAATACACGATAATTCCAATTAATAACACCGTAGGAGTATACTATCAAGAAGACACAAAGATTAACATTACTCACGACAAAGGACACTTTTGGTACATAAAAACATAACATCCATCAAACAAGCATTTGACAACAATGACAAGATCCTAAACCTAAACATATAATCCTAAACATGTTTGATCCCACTATCCATAATTTCAACGCTTTTCAAACAGAAGTAAAATCTTGTATCAGTTTCTTGTATCAGTTTTTTAAATCAAATATATACCTCCATTGGATCCAAATTTAAGTCTTTTATGACACCATTATAAACGCGGAATCATTAATGGTAGGTATAGGTTGTGTATTTAAATCACTGGATAAATAAAGTAAACAATGATGACTAGAATGACTAGAAAATTTAATTTAAAAACCAAATTTAAGTCGCAACTTCAGTCATCAAAATCTTTAACGCACCTATTCAAAGGTTGCGTGTTAATGAAGAAATATTCAATAAAGACATTAAAGAAATAGAAAAATCTACTTATTATCGGTACAAACGGTAAAATGTAACTTATTTATATAAAATTAATATTTCTAGGAATTTATGAGCAATTAATGAAAAGTTACTTGTACATTGAAGATAACCTAAATGATATTTTAAACTCTGTGATATTTGCACATACTTCTATCATTGCCCCAGGAGATCTTTAACTCGTTATAGGAAATTTCTCAAAATTTTCACAGTAACAATTTACCTTTACTTGTCAATTTTTCAAACATTGCTCAGTATCTAAACATAATAGAACTAGAAGAATTTCAATCCAGTTCAGATTCAGTATTGGTTTTAAGGATATACCATTGGTATAACAACAAACGTAGGTATACCCTGTATCATTTGTAACCCATTCCTGTTATGGATAATAGAACTGGTTTATATCACATTTTAGCAATAAGCTATTAATAAACATTTGAACTCACTCACATTTGTAATTTTTTCGTATAGTTGCAACTATCCTTTCATCTCAGTAAAAGTTATTTTTGCAACGAGGAATATAACATCTGGAGGCTTCGTTTCACTCCCGAGGATTTATATTTGAAAAAAATAAATTTTCTAATTATAAAACAAATCATACTTACAATATTTTGCTAGAAGCCATTCTTCAGCGGCAAATTTTAAGCTACTTAATTGCTTTTTTAAATATTTTTTAATTGATGTGACCTAACATCTTATGAAATGGTGTGACCTCCTAACTTCATAAAAAAACCTGTGACATAAAAGTATTTTAAAAAAATACCTACTTTTGAGATTTCGAAAACGATGCGTCGCGTCATTTCGTATAAAAAAATTTATAGAACTAATTATGTGGAAAGCTTCCATTTTTATGAAAACAAATTCACTAACAAATAACAATTATTTTCCTTCTTTGATTATAAAGCAATTTAAAATCTATATGCAAATTTAAACTACATTAATATATTCAGCATATTTTGATCCTCCTCTGAGGTGAGTGATTGTCCAATTATTTTTCCTCTAAAGTCAAATGAGTAACACAAAAGCACAAATGTTTCTATCTCTATATACATAAATAAAATATAATATAGATATTTCCAATCAATTGTTTATAATAACTGGCTGTATTCAAAGGCAGATAGATATAGTATCAGGCCCGCGTAGTTACATATAAATAAATCAATAAATATAAATAAAATCATCACAATATATATATATATATATATATATATATATATATATATATATATATATATATATATATATATATATATATATATATATATATATATATATATATATATATATATATATATATATATATATATATATATATATATATATATATATATATATATATATATATATATATATATATATATATATATATATATATATATATATATATATATATATATATATATATGGCAGTATAATCAGTAACAGTCAAAAATATTATTTGCGTTAAATGAAACCTTAACATGGTTTATGTATAGCAATATTTAACCTGTCGAACCGCATATCCTTCCCGTATATAAATTCAAATTCATCTAGCATCACGAGGAAATTCAAGACCAATAACGTAAATGGCATTAGATTTGTCCTTGTGATGAAATTCACACCCTTAGTACGAAAGATGGAGTTAATGTACACACACGTAAATGCTACCCCGGAACAGACGGATTATAATATAACCTAAATAAGATGTGGGTAGGCTATAGTGGCTGCTGACAGTGGGTTCCTATGCAGCTTCAGCTGTTCTACGGTTATTATCCATTTTTCACGGAAATAGTTACTAAATAAAACGCTAATGCCACTAAAATGACGAAGGATGGCCTCTGCAGAAGAGAAATTGGTATCAGGTCTTTGTGCACTTTAATTGGTTGGATAAAGTATACAGCCATATAGCAGCTGTTAAATTTATTTTGCATTTGTGAAATAGTTGCAAATTAGAAGGGACACTCGAGAAGAGAACCGGAGTGGAAGTATATTGTAAGTCTCCTTCTACTATATTTTAAGATATTGCATAGTTCCGGGATGAGTTGCGTACTTCAAAAACACTTTGTAAAAGGGAATCCCTTTCATAGTGGAGAAAAAAGAAAAAATCTCCATCGCTATCACCCCAAGCAAAACATAAATCTCATGAAATTATTAGTTAAGGCAAAGTAAGTTTTTTAGGAGAAATTAAAAGAGTTCCGTCTCTCAGGAGGATGGTTCATCCCTTTTTGCTTCAGAAACCACCCTCTAATGTACCTCGCGCTAGTTTTCTTAATTTTTCTCCAAAAGTGTTACTCTCACGAGTAAAATGAATAGGACCTAAAGTAGGTATTCGGTATAAAATTCTACGTCATTTATGTACTTTAAACTTTTTCTATCTTTTACTCAACTCTCACAAATATGGTTTGAAAAATTAGAATATGTTGCTAAAGAAAAGAATCACACTAGTTTTAAATCAATTTAGATTCATTTTGGTTAACAAATTTCTTGGTCAATCTAATCAAGCAGTGATATTATCAAGACTACCACCTACATGTGGTGCGTTAGATCAACATTCATATCGCATTTTTCAACAAATTTATTCGTGGCGTGGAGAAAATTTTAAGCCTAATAAATGGGGTTTGGGGTTGGAACACAATCAGTCAAACTTTGGTGCCAATTTCTACAACTGAAATACCAGCTCCTACTTTTATTCTTCAATTAATATCTTGCGGCTGTAAAAAGGGTTGCGGAAAACGATGCGGTTGTGCTAAAGTTGTATTGTGTTCAACAATGTGCTCCAATTGTAATTGTCAAGGATGTCCTAATTCAGTGGTAGAGGAAGAATTACCTGAAGATAATCCAATTATTGATTAAACAGTAAGGTGGTTAGTCTTTAATGGATTAGGCGTGTTGTGGAAACGGGCTCGAATATAAGAGACATAGTAGTGATAACGATATTTTCTGTAGTCATATTTCTTTGTCCTTTTAGTCAGGTTTGTGTAGGAAAATCTGCTTTGCATGAAACATTTTTCTATGGCCAATGTATTTCCAGACATTAGTCACTTTACTCTTTTGTGCCTAACAACATATCCTAATTTTTCAAACCATATTTGTGAGAGTTGAGAGTTGAGATAAAGATAGGAAAAAGTTTATGAAGTGTAAATGATGTAGAATTTTATACGGAATATTTTAGGTCCTATTCATTTTCCTCGTCAGAGTAACAGTTTTTGAGAAAAATTAAAAAAAACTAGCGTGAGGTTACATTAGAGGGTGGTTTCTGAAGCAAAAGGGGATGAAGCAGCCTCCTGAGGTGGGAACTCATTTGATCTGCATTTGGATGTCTATTAAGGGTCTGCACAATTTTTAAAACTTTATAAAATATTTTCCTATTTGCCATTTTAATTGCTAATTTGCTGTGACTATATTGAAACATTTTTTAAAATTTTGTATTACTGTTGTTGGTACATTTAACTGCTACATATAAAGACTAAAAATATTGCAAAGGAGACAAATCAACAAATCATACGTCAACCTGTAAAGAACAGATTCATACCGTTCTGCAACAAAATTTTAAACTGCTACCACACGAATATCAATAAACCCTCAATATATTTATAAAGAGCATATGTTACCAACCTACTTATAAGGTAAAAGCATTATAGACTGCGGCTGTCAACCTACCTACTGCAACTGGAGCTTCCACTAGCGAAATAAAGAGAAACCAGAGTTTGATCCTGCAAAATTTCCAGCGTATATTAACGTGCGTATATTAAAAAATACGGTTTTATTAAATATACTGCAACATTTCTCTGACCCTTTCTTATCTAAACAATTCGATTAATTTCACAAGAAGATTGAATGTCTGGCCCCGAATTCGACAATAGAATTAAATTTGCTGAAACGTTAATTTTATATTTGCCCTAACTCCGCTGGGAACATCTAAAATGTGTAGTCAGCTGGCAGTTGAGTCCAACCCAATTAACAATGTGCTGTGCACGGTTGGGTTCATAAACTTCCTCCATCCATCGTTTCGGTAAAGTAATATATACATCGTAACTTTAACAAATTCCGCAGTAACAACAATATATTCTTATGCAACAAGATTACCAAATTTTGTCGGTAAATCATTATTGTATTGAGTACCTTAATAATTAAGACTACCCAGCTCCCTACTTATAGGTTTTCATGTCAAATCTGATTAATTGCACAATAGATAATATAAACACATAACAAACATATCATGTATAACCTAACATGAACAACTTTTCTCAGATAGTTGGTACTGATTTGAACAAAAATTCCCTATATCGGATGGTTTAACCAGATAAATAATCACCAAGCAGCTGTGGAACTAATGCGTGGCTTTATGCTAATTCTTCATCTACCTCTAACATTTTTAAACAATTTAAACTGCATAAGTTGAGGGTGGGTCCTTTTGGGATGCCGTCAACCAACAACATACATGTTGTACTTATAGACCGTGAGGTATGAAACTGTTGAGTGCAGTAATTTTTTTGTCTGGCATTTTGAGGGCTGAAATCAGCTAGTTAGCAGATGAAAATAAGGGTGGTTTTAATGCCTCTCCCCGTTAGAAAATTCGGAAAATCCATTTTCATTTACATTAAACTTGATTTAACATTTACTCAACCGATTGAGGCGAAATGCATGGCATGGGCATCTAAGTGGAGTCATTATAAATCCAATCTGGCGGACCACCCAAGATGGCAGACTAGTTATTTTTTATGCACCTCCATGACATGGGTATCACATGAAAGAGTTTACTGAGAAGAATACAAAAACAAAATGACGTCAGTATAAATCCAATATGGCGGACTCCCAAAGATGGCGGACAAGTTAGTTTTATGTACTTCCGTAATATAGGTATCCAATAAAAGCGTTTGCTAGGGAAGAATATGAAAATAAGATGACGTCACTCTAAATCCAATATGGCGGACTCCCAAAGATGGTAGACTATATTTTTTATAAACTCCATGATATGGATATCAAATGAAAGGGTTCAAGAGGAGAAATGGGCAAAATGGCGGAAAACAAAATGGCCAATGGTTATACCAATTTTAAAAAGTTATAACTCGACAAAGGTAAGGAATAGTTTAGTGGTGCTCGAACAAATATTGTAGGGACGAAAAAAAAATGTGATCTGCGATACAAATTTTTCAAGATGGCTGATCTAAGACGGCGATCAAAAACTTAGTTGCTCCAATCAGTCAACAATTTCAGACTGATCCCGGGGTTTTTGGAGTCCCCGATTACGATTTTGGGGTCGAATTGTTCGAGTCAGATCTTGTAACTGAATTTTAAAAGTTCGCCTTGGTTGGCTTCTTACTATGACTTGTATAATTTGGGGAGATGGGTGTCATTACTTTGAAACCAGTCTAGGAGAAGGAAAGCTCCAAAATCAAACCCATAACTGTTTTGTTAGGCACAAGTAAGGTTCAAGCTGAAATAAGTAGAATTAAGTCACTATAAGGCCTCCATATGAAAGAACTAGCCTGTACGAAATTAACAGGCAAACCACCATGCAACAATGACGCATTAAATGAAATGACTTAGAAGCATGTCCAGCGATAACTGAAAAATAAATTAATAATAAAAAATATTTTTAAAAACTAACTTTTATTTAAATGCTATAAAAAGAAGAAAATAAACTTTAAATTAAATTAAACCTATGTTTTTTACTATTAATTTATTTATGAACTTATATTGTCTGGAATTTATAATATAATAACATAATAATAATAATATATCTACCCCTCATTCTAACCGAAATAGTTAGCCCTGAAGTCAGAGACTTGTGCGGGAGAGGGGGCGGCATATTATTATTTCGCGAGCCGCATGTGCGACGGGGATCGACTTACGTTGGTAAATTCTAACCACCATTCAGAGCAGGAATGAGGGAAACCTGGAAAACCTCATTAGTTAGATCTTGGGGATAAATTAGTGAAAGTTTACTTCGCACCAGCGCGCGGTATCGAACACGCACTGCTGCTAGATGATCGAGCCGAGAGCTAACGCGCCAACCGTTTGACCACCGTCCCCTTTAAAATTTTAATAAAATCTGGACATGGATAAATCATTTACGAATAAAAAATACCAAATGGGTCTTGTGACAATAAAATGCACCTTATATTAAGCCTCGGTTGCAAGAAAACTGTGAAGGTTAGCGATATGACTTATGTATGTTTCTTATGTGAAACATGAGAAACATTTTTTCACTGATGACATTTTCCCGCCGGAGCAACCGTTTACGAGATAAATGAGAAAAAAACCGCCAAGTATATTTTGAGGGTGATTTTTAGCCATATAAGAGATCCACGATATTATAGTGGTAGGATTTTTGGTCCATATTGGCAATCATTCATTCTAAGAGGTTATTGCCAACATATAAGAACTAAGTATATAAAATTTTTCTCCTAAAAATCTTAATTTGACTACAGTAAATACCGACTATAGGAATGATGAAATTTCAGGATAATTTTAGAACAGACAATGAAATAACGTATAAGTATGCATCTAATAAATATAGCTTCTATCAAATAATATCTGAAATTTCTAGTTAATAGTAGTTTGCAAATGCAAAAAAATGTAACACAGCAAACTTCTTAGTTTATTCAGCCATACATTATTCCTGTACATTGATATATGATTATGTAAACTACAACCTCAAACATTATTTGTCTACCGCACAATTCACTTGCGTGAAAAGTGCTATACCTTGCGATAACCGTGATGGCAGTTTAGAGTTTGACAGAGTAACATTAGGTGTGCAATATATGTTGGCAGTGATTTATTATATCATCCGTTCAATGGCAAAAAGTTAAATGGTTCTCGAAGATCAAAATCTGGAATGTTAGAGTAATTATTATTATATTAAGCTGACACCATTTACATGAAACTGAGAGGTAGCTGCTCCCCTTATTTATAGGAGTTAAAGTCTCCCAGTATTTAAAGATGGCTGTAGCGCATAATACGTAACCGATATACATTAACGTATAACAGAGCTATGATTCTGCTGCACCAAAGTCTCATTATGTGTGTTCTGTTGGATCCTATAATCACTTTATTGGTCTTTTCCTCAGGTGTATTGTGTTTATTTCATATATTGTTAATAGGACGATGCTTGGATTTTTTTGTGAGAAACCAGAATCCATGGATATAGGGACGTTTTTTGTAACCTAGTTTCTTGCGACTTTTGTTTTTCCTCTACAATTGTATCGTATGATAAATTATAAATAGAACTATTTATTATACTCTTCACTACGAATGTCGAAAGAAGAGTCGGAAACTTTTCGTTGGACGGTTATATTTTGATACCATTTTTTCATCTTCAAATGTTAAACAACTCAAAATATCCGTCATTATGCCGCGTTTCTCTCAAGAACGAAATGTTCGGACGTAAGATTTGGCACAAAAATCGTTTTCGGGTAAAGGAAGAACCCAGTTGTTTTTCCTTTCCCAGCGAAATCCAAAAATAAGATCCACCACAAAAAAATCCCAAAAAAATTATATATATATATATATATATATATATATATATATATATATATATATATATATATATATATATATATATATATATATATATATATATATATATATATATATATATATATATATATATATATATATATATATATATAGTACAGTTCTCGCACAATACTACTACATTAAGATGTCCACGCAGCACAACATACCAAAATTTCATAAAAATCTATTAATAAATGACTGCTGTAGGGGAAAGTGTCCTAAATTACATAGCTGCTAAAATGACATACTTGCTCTATATAAGGAACTAGAAGCGACATCCCCTATTCGATAGTTGTACTAAGTGACAAACATCCTTCTCAAGTATAATATGACTGTATAGAACTCTCCTGGTTTATTTAATGGTTTTACTGTGTAGGTTATGTTTTAGGCGCCAACAAGTTTTGTCAGCGTGAGTTTTAATCGCTATTCTGATTACATCTTCTTTCTGATTTCATCTTCTGATTACATCTTCAGTATTATTAAATATTATTAAATACTGTGTCGGTGAATTTTGTTGTATGTGATTGGTGAACAATTGATTGGTAAGTAGGTTTTTCATTATTAATTTTAACATTCTCATGAATAACCTATACATTGAAACTTTAACATTGAGTTTAAAATGACATACAGCAGCTGTTGGTAAAGTGACACAAAATACCTCATTTTATACCACACCCACCCACTACATGATTCGGATTTTTTTTAAATTTTGTTAATATGAACATGGTTGCAAGATACGCCAGAAAGAGTACTAGACAGTCCTGGTATGAAACAGCCATGCAACAAGCCATACAAGATGTGCAAGAAAAGATATTGGGTTGGTTAAAGGAATCTAAATTGTATAATGTTCCCCAAGCAACTCTTAGACGTAGAGCTAGTAACATGAATAAACGAGTTAAAGGTGTACAGAAAAGTCGGTTTTCGACTACTTTTGATGGTCAAACAGAGAAAGAGTTGGTGGAACACACCAAGTTTCTTTAATCTAGACTGTTTGGATTAACGACTACCGAAGTGAGACAGCTCATAGCTTATTAGCTTATGAATTTGCGGGAAAAAAATAGATCATAGATTTAACCGTGAAACAAGAATCGCAGGAAATGAATGGCTGAGAGGATTTCACAAAAGAAATTCCAATATATCTCTGCGGCAACCAGAACCCACTTCTGCAGCCAGGACACGTGTTTTTAACTAGCCTCAAGTTTCTAATTTTTGTATCTGAATGTGGAGAAAATTTACAATATGGATGAAACCGTAAACTGTCCAGAAACCTCCAAAAACTTTTTTTGTTCCGTTTTTTTCCGTTCAATGGCTGAAACATTTTTCAAACATGCTAATCCCACTCGGGAGAGTACTCCTTCTGCTTTATGGTCATGTAAGAGATACCTCCTTAGCAGCTGTGTCCTTTTGTCGAGAGGATAACACCATTGTCATGTGCTTCCCGGATCACTGTACCCATCGTATGCAGCCGCTTGATGTGAGTCTTTTTGGACCCTTGTCCGGCGTATTACAATCAGTCTTGTACAACATAGATGAAAAATCAACCAGGTCGTGTCATTACTGCTTACCAAATGAATGAACTCTTTTCTGAAAGCAGCTACAATTCAAAATGCATTGAGGGGTTTTGCTAAAACAGAAGTCAGTCCATTTAATTCCTACATTTTTCCCGATTACGATTCCCGATTACTTTTCGTAGCAGCGGACACAACTGATATTGTATCGGATGACACTCAGGCTGAAACAAGAAATCCGTTGGAGAAAACGGCCAACAGCTTCACGGTGACAATCAAGAAAAGAAAATCAACCAGAAGTCGTTTCTGAACTTCAATCAATAACTGAATCAATAACGATGAAGAAGACAAGACAAAAATCGCAAAGGTGTGGTATATAAATATCCCCACCTCCAAAAGAAATCAAGAAAGCCCAATCAAGAAAAAGGAATGTAACAAAGAAGTACCCTGTTCTAACATCTTTTCCGAATCTTGAGGAACTGAAAAACAAAAACCAAGAGCAAGCAAAGAAAAAAACCAAAAGTTGACACGCGTAAAATTATCAGGAATATTTCCTGTCATAGCTCTAAAGGACAAACAATGGCAGAAGCTCATTGTTCTAAACTGCAAATGAATTTACATGATCAATCTCAAACAAGACAGAAGAGGTCAATACAATAGTTGAAGATGACACTGATGAAGAAAGCGAACCCTTTCAAGAGAATGATGAAGAAGATGATGTGTCTTGCATTTATTGCAACTGGTTATTTAGGGCCTCAAAATTCAAAGAAAAATGGATTCAGTGCATGATCTGTCGTACTTGGGCTCATTTGGAGTGTACTGATTTGACTCCAAAATCAAAGACATTCATTTGCGACTTGTGCAATTAACATAGAATAAAGAAATCATTATTTTCATACTATGTCATTTATGACACCCCCAGTGTGTAAAATGACATATAGTACAACTAATTACATTTTAGGTTTGCTTTCCTATTATTTTTCAATATATTGCGATTTTCTTATGACAGTTTATGGTTTGTTGAGGTTCATTTGCTGTTCCCTGAAAAAAATTGCAAAATAAAGCAACTCTAAAAATTTTCGATTTTTCTAAAAAAAAGAATGTCATTTTAGCACACGTTTCCCTACTGCCATTGAAGGCATATAGAACAAGTGTTTCATACTCCCAAATGATTATATTATTCACTTAATTTTTGACCTTTATAATACATTTTGAGACGCCATTCGGAATATGAAATTCCGATGCGGGTTTCACCTATAAACTTGCTATGAAGTAATGATGCATTTCCAAAATGGCGAATGAATATTGCCTTTATCTTTATAAATATATAATATTTTTTGTCAAAATCAATATTCAAGATCGCGGCTCCAATATGGCGGATATTTTTCCTTTTATATTGAGAATATAACTCAAAATCGGTATTGGGAATTTGTCAAAATCAATATTCAATGTTGCGGCTCCAAGACGGAGCTCGAATTTTGCCATTTAGTCAATAAATAGCCTCCCAAATCGATTTAGTATTTTTTATACCTTTCTGTCACTCTAGGTCAATAATCTGTCATCGTCCTTAGGTACAGCACAATGACAATATTCATAATCAATGGGACCGACGTTCAAACCTTGCCAATGCCGACTTTTTTGTTCTATGACAAGTTTATTATTATTATACTCTTCACTGCTATAAGAAAAATAATCCAATAAATGTTCCATACTTTATTTAAACCGACTGATTACATAACCGACTCAGCGAAGAGTATCCTATATTTTTTTACTTATTTCACTAGTTAATTTAGGTTTAATTCAATCTCAAAATTATTAATAATATTGTCACGATGAACTTTCACTGTTATGTGCTTAGAAGCATGATCATGTCAATATTACTTTGTTTAAGGATACTTACTTCATCTGTCTACTTAGTAATTCCGTTCATTAAAGTTTCAGTGTGCGATTCAATTATCCTTGCGAGGGCTATTTTCATGACTTGAAACACAGTCGTTGTCACCTCCACTAGTTTGCAACATTTTTTTAAATTATTGTAATGACTTAAAAGTGTCTTAAGTTTACACAAGATATCAGCGATTACGAGAGTAGATAAAATATCAAAAGGCGTCAATTTTTTTTTCGTATGTACTAGATAACTAGATTATATTTTCGTAGATCATCAACTGATATCTAATATCGACCAAACGCAGAATAGACTTCCATTACCTTTGGACCATTGTATTAGATTACCATTCCATCAGACTTCCATCTAACGGCACAAAAAGTAATAGGTAGTGTATCGCCAATATTTAACAGCAATATATACCAACTTAATTTATAACGACATTTTGTATAATTTCCTTGCACTTCCAGCATAGTTTCCTATTTTTTAGTTTTTCATTTATTAATGTTTGAAAGTAAAACCCATTTTTATTTGCTGAAAATGCGAACATCATTAAACTCCATCGACCCACCATCCACAAATTGTAGTACCTACACCAAGTCGGAAAATATAACATTTTTGGAGGTCATTATTTCTTATACGACTTTCGTTGTAATGCTTTACACAGTGTTCAAATGAGATACAGAAATATTTAGGATCTTTATTATAGGCCACCAGATCCTAACTAAATTGAAATTTTTAATGCGCCATTAAATTGACATGGTAAACGCAAAGTGTTTCCTAGTGAGGAATAAATTGCTCTCAATTTGTATTAATGTTAGGTCTAACTAAAATATATTTCGTTCTTAGGAATTTCCAGTGCCTTGCTATTACTGTTAGAGGTTTATTTATCAAACAATCACAATTATCAGATTAATTATACGGAATGCATTCCCACGAATAAATTTTTAAATGCATTTGGTAAACGCATTATCACCAATATATAATTGGTCGTTGGTAGTAAACAATAATAATTTACACATATTTATAAATATATGTTACTCTTATATTTATATTTCAAATGTGAAAGGAAAAACATGACAAATACATGAAGATAAAAATGTAAAGATGATCCCAAATCCGAATGCTCTTGCAATTTTCGTATTATTCATATCTATAGTAGGTATCGAGGGGTGTGCCACTTCCAATATTAGGTGTACAAGGCAGAAAAGTATAAAAAATTACAACAAAAATACGAGAAAATATTGTATTAATTTGAAATTACCATAAAATATTGAAATTACTCAAAAATATATTAGAATTTTCAAAAAATCTGGTAATTACGAAAATGAAAATTACCAAGAAATATTTTATTTATGACCTGAAATCTAGAAAACTTAAAATCTTGGCATTGACTACCGTTTATCTAGCTTGTTATTAATATTATTTATAAATAATCTCCGATACACTGATGAATCTCTAAGAAGTTCATCTAAAACCGAGTCTAAAAGAGTGGTGGCCTGATTCATTTGCGCATGTGCTTTATTTGCGCATGTGCATGTGTCATATTTCTAAGACAGAAAATACAAAAAATACAAACAAATACGGTGAAAATTTGTGAAAATCCGGAAATAGGTGAAGTAATTTCGGAATTACCAATAAATATCGGAATTTTAAAATTATCATAAAATACAAAATTACTGTTAAATTTGGGGTAATAAAATTAGGTGTACACAGTTTTATATTCCCAAGTGACGCACAACTCGGTAGGTATATACCATTGTAACAAAATGGTACAGTCCAGGCCTATAGTTTTTTCAGGAAGTATGATATCACCCAAAATTCGTTTGTCCTTTGTTTATTACCAAAAATTCTAAGAAGGCCCACATTAGATGGGTAATTTATCTTGTATTGTATTTATCAAGAGAAAATCTTTGAGTACTCTATGACACTAAATGTCAAAACGTAAACAGATGTGTGACGCCGAACTGCCAAAAAGTAAAATATCTAAAATCATATTGTCCCTTCTGTAGGGTTAATAAAATTAGGCCCCCTGGCAGTACGTCTCATAGAATCAGGGACTCTTAAAGATACGAGAGTACAATCATAAATTGTTATTCCTTGGGTCAGTTGGCAGTTAGAAGTGTCACTTAATTTATGTTTCCGGTATTGGTAAACAGTAATATTCAGTATAATATTCATTAGCTACAAAATCAAATTAAATTGCGAAATGACCAAGCATGACCCCGAGGATAATATTAGAATAAAACTTTCATAAAAGGTAACTTAAAAGGTTTCATAAAAGCTAACTAATTAATGCAGAAAGAGTATCTGAGAAATATCATAATTGTATTGTTTTGGAGAACGAAGTATCTACGCCTAAGAAGAGTTTTTTTGTGGGGTTTTCTCTTCATATCTAGATAACAGGCACCCCACAAATATTGTCATTATTTATCCATGTCTTGCAAAATGTTTAGTTCTTATTTTGCAACCAGATGTCGTTAGCGTACGGGAATAGTTTCCTGAGATTATGTAAGGGGTAAAGTAGATCCCGTATGATTGGTTGAGATATTACCCCCGGTAAGTGGTATTACTTAAAGGGGATGAAAGGACAGCCTTTGTCCCGCCGAACGAGGGCTAAAGTGACAATCTTACCCCAAATTATTCAGTTTTTCGGCAGGTTTTCATTGTCAATTTGGGCTTAAAAGGTTTAGGTTTAATCTGGTTAAGTGTCCAAGTAAGTATATATATATATATATATATATATATATATATATATATATATATATATATATATATATATATATATATATATATATATATATATATATATATATATATATATATATATATATATATATATATATATATATATATATATATATATATATATATATATATATATATATATATATATACATATATATATATATATATATATATATATATATATATATATATATATATATATATATATATATATATATATATATATATATATATATATAT
>CAXKVY010004473.1:0-18489 GCA_964058915.1 Tetropium fuscum | reverse complement strand
TTTCACTAAATTGACTACTTTCCGTTCCATGGGTATTTGTTGTACCTGTTGTTACTGTTTTGGTTTCTTGGGTGTTTTCAGTTACCTTCACGGGTTGGCTAAATTCAGAGCTCTCGATCGTTTGGGTAGTTCGTGTTCCACCCGTTGTTACTGGCTCTGTCTCTGGTGTACTCTCAGTTACTGAAAACGTGGAGCTTTCACTAAATTGACTACTTTCCGTTCCATGGGTATTTGTTGTACCTGTTGTTACTGTCTTAGTATCTTGGGTATTTTCAGTTACCTTCACGGGTTGGCTAAATTCAGTGCTCACGATCATTTGGGTAGTTGGTGTTCCACCCGTTGTTACTGGCTCTGTCTCTGGTGTACTTTCAGTTACCGAAATCGTGGAGCTTTCACTAAATTGACTACTTTCCGTTCCATGGGTATTTGTTGTACCTGTTGTTACTGTCTCAGTCTCTTGGGTATTTTCAGTTATCTTCACGGGTTGGCTAAATTCAGTGCTCACGATCATTTGGGTAGTTTGTGTTCCACCCGTTGTTACTGGCTCTGTCTCTGGTGTACTTTCAGTTACCGAAAACGTGGAGCTTTCACTAAATTGACTACTTTCCGTTCCATGGGTATTTGTTGTACCTGTTGTTACTGTCTTAGTCTCTTGGGTATTTTCAGTTACCTTCACGGGTTGGCTAAATTCAGTGCTCTCGATCGTTTGGGTAGTTCGTGTTCCACCCGTTGTTACTGGCTCTGTCTCTGGTGTACTCTCAGTTACCGAAAACGTGGAGCTTTCACTAAATTGATTACTTTCCGTTCCATGGGTATTTGTTGTACCTGTTGTTACTGTCTTAGTCTCTTGGGTATTTTCAGTTACCTTCACGGGTTGGCTAAATTCAGTGCTCACGATCATTTGGGTAGTTGGTGTTCCACCCGTTGTTACTGGCTCTGTCTCTGGTGTACTTTCAGTTACCGAATTCGTGGAGCTTTCACTAAATTGACTACTTTCCGTTCCATAGGTATTTGTTGTACCTGTTGTTACTGTCTTGGTCTCTTGGGTATTTTCAGTTACCTTCACGGGTTGGCTAAATTCAGTGCTCTCGATCATTTGGGTAGTTGGTGTTCCACCCGTTGTTACTGGCTCTGTCTCTGGTGTACTCTCAGTTATCGAAAACGTGGAGCTTTCACCAAATGGACTACTTTCAGTTCCATGGGTATTTGTTTTACCTGTTGTTACTGTTTTGGTCTCTTGGGTATTTTCAGTTACCTTCACGGGTTGGCTAAATTCAGTGCTCTCGATCATTTGGGTAGTTGGTGTTCCACCCGTTGTTACTGGCTCTGTCTCTGGTGTACTTTCAGTTACCGAAAACGTGGTGCTTTCACCAAATTGACTACTTTCCGTTCCATGGGTATTTGTTGTACCTGTTGTTACTGTCTTGGTCTCTTGGGTATTTTCAGTTACCTTCACGGGTTGGCTAAATTCAGTGCTCTCGATCGTTTGGGTAGTTCGTGTTCCACCCGTTGTTACTGGCTCTGTCTCTGGTGTACTCTCAGTTACCGAAAACGTGGAGCTTTCACTAAATTGACTACTTTCCGTTCCATGGGTATTTGTTGTACCTGTTGTTACTGTCTTAGTCTCTTGGGTATTTTCAGTTACCTTCACGGGTTGGCTAAATTCAGTGCTCACGATCATTTTGGTAGTTGGTGTTCTACCCGTTGTTACTGGCTCTGTCTCTGGTGTACTTTCAGTTACCGAAATCGTGGAGCTTTCACTAAATTGACTACTTTCCGTTCCATGGGTATTTGTTGTACCTGTTGTTACTGTCTTGGTCTCTTGGGTATTTTCAGTTACCTTCACGGGTTGGCTAAATTGAGTGCTCTCGATCATTTGGGTAGTTGGTGATCCACCCGTTGTTACTGGCTCTGTCTCTGGTGTACTCTCAGTTACAGAAAACGTGGAGCTTTCACTAAATTGACTACTTTCCGTTCCATGGGTATTTGTTGTACCTGTTGTTACTGTCTTAGTCTCTTGGGTATTTTCAGTTACCTTCACGGGTTGGCTAAATTCAGTGCTCACGATCATTTGGGTAGTTTGTGTTCCACCCGTTGTTACTGGCTCTGTCTCTGGTGTACTCTCAGTTACAGAAAACGTGGAGCTTTCACTAAATTGACTACTTTCCGTTCCATGGGTATTTGTTGTACCTGTTGTTACTGTCTTGGTCTCTTGGGTATTTTCAGTTACCTTCACGGGTTGGCTAAATTCAGTGCTCTCGATCATTTGGGTAGTTGGTGTTCCACCCGTTGTTACTGGCTCTGTCTCTGGTGTACTTTCAGTTACCGAAAACATGGAGCTCTCACTAAATTGACTACTTTCCGTTCCATGGGTATTTGTTGTACCTGTTGTTACTGTCTTGGTCTCTTGGGTATTTTCAGTTACCTTCACGGGTTGGCTAAATTCAGTGCTCACGATCATTTGGGTAGTTGGTGTTCCACCCGTTGTTACTGGCTCTGTCTCTGGTGTACTTTCAGTTACCGAAAACGTGGAGCTTTCACTAAATTGACTACTTTCCGTTCCATGGGTATTTGTTGTACCTGTTGTTACTGTCTTGGTCTCTTGGGTATTTTCAGTTACCTTCACGGGTTGGCTAAATTCAGTGCTCTCGATCGTTTGGGTAGTTCGTGTTCCACCCGTTGTTACTGGCTCTGTCTCTGGTGTACTCTCAGTTACCGACAACGTGGAGCTTTCACTAAATTGACTACTTTCCGTTCCATGGGTATTTGTTGTACCTGTTGTTACTGTCTTGGTCTCTTGGGTATTTTCAGTTACCTTCACGGGTTGGCTAAATTCAGTGCTCACGATCATTTGAGTAGTTGGTGTTCCACCCGTTGTTACTGGCTCTGTGTCTCGTGTACTCTCAGTTACCGAAAACGTGGAGCTTTCACTAAATTGACTACTTTCCGTTCCATGGGTATTTGTTGTACCTGTTGTTACTGTCTTGGTCTCTTGGGTATTTTCAGTTACCTTCACGGGTTGGCTAAATTCAGTGCTCACGATCATTTGGGTAGTTGGTGTTCCACCCGTTGTTACTGGCTCTGTCTCTGGTGTACTTTCAGTTACCGAAAACGTGGAGCTTTCACTAAATTGACTACTTTCCGTTCCATGGGTATTTGTTGTACCTGTTGTTACTGTCTTGGTCTCTTGGGTATTTTCAGTTACCTTCACGGGTTGGCTAAATTCAGTGCTCTCGATCGTTTGGGTAGTTCGTGTTCCACCCGTTGTTACTGGCTCTGTCTCTGGTGTACTCTCAGTTACCGACAACGTGGAGCTTTCACTAAATTGACTACTTTCCGTTCCATGGGTATGTGTTGTACCTGTTGTTACTGTCTTGGTCTCTTGGGTATTTTCAGTTACCTTCACGGGTTGGCTAAATTCAGTGCTCACGATCATTTGAGTAGTTGGTGTTCCACCCGTTGTTACTGGCTCTGTGTCTCGTGTACTCTCAGTTACCGAAAACGTGGAGCTTTCACTAAATTGACTACTTTCCGTTCCATGGGTATTTGTTGTACCTGTTGTTACTGTCTTGGTCTCTTGGGTATTTTCAGTTACCTTCACGGGTTGGCTAAATTCAGTGCTCACGATCATTTGGGTAGTTGGTGTTCCACCCGTTGTTACTGGCTCTGTGTCTCGTGTACTCTCAGTTACCGAAAACGTGGAGCTTTCACTAAATTGACTACTTTCCGTTCCATGGGTATTTGTTGTACCTGTTGTTACTGTTTTGGTCTCTTGGGTATTTTCAGTTACCTTCACGGGTTGGCTAAATTCAGTGCTCTCGATCATCTGGGTAGTTCGTGTTCCACCCGTTGTTACTGGCTCTGTCTCTGGTGTACTCTCAGTTACCGACAACGTGGAGCTTTCACTAAATTGACTACTTTCCGTTCCATGGGTATTTGTTGTACCTGTTGTTACTGTCTTGGTCTCTTGAGTATTTTCAGTTACCTTCACGGGTTGTCTAAATTCAGTGCTCTCGATCATTTGGGTAGTTCGTGTTCCACCCGTTTTTACTGTCTCGTGGTCTTGTGTGCTATGAGTTACAGAAAAAGTGAAGTTTTCAGTGAATTCACTACTTTCTGTTCCTTGGGTATTTTTTGTACCTGTTGTTACTGGCTTGGTCCCTTGAGTGTTTTCAGTTACTTCCACGGATTGAGTGACTTCAGTTATCGTCACGGATTGACGGATTTCAGTTGTTTCTGCCATTTTAGTAGTTCCTGTTCCAACATTTATTATTGGCTTAGTCTCTTGGTTTCCCTCAGTTATCATCTCAGATTGGCTGTAATTAATGCTGTCCGGGGTGCTCTCAATTGTATTCACTGATTGACTGATTTCAGTATTACTTGTTGCACCAGTTCCACTAATTATTGGTAACTTGCTCACCTGTGTACTCTCAGTTGCATTCAAGGAGTAACTGATCTCAGTACTCTCGGCCATTTGCATTTCTGTTCCACCTATTGCTGCAGTGGTACTGTCTATATCCAACGGCTTACTAGTTGTAATATATTGATACACGGGTAATATTATTTCTGTGTATGTAGAATCTTGTGATAATGTTGAATATACCAATGTCATATCCCTGGTTGTAGTGTCAATAGTATCTGTTTCTTCAGTCTCTGATGGTCCATCGTAGCACTGTACTGACAAGTCGAACGAATAAATGTCTTTGTCGCTACAAACATAGTAGCAATCTTCGCATTCTTTCGGAATACTTACTGTTGTGTTGTGTCTTTGCCAGTATTCTTCTACTCCGACCATTCCCGGTTTTTTACAATCAATCTTGGGTGCTCGATCGCAATCAGTGGATGATACCGTAGTTTCTCTCTTAATTTGTTCGATAACACACCATTTTGCAGTATCATTATAATACCACATTACTTCACACTCCCCTATTATGACCATATCATCCAAACACAAAATGTAATTTCTGTAATAATTAGCATTGGGATGTTTCCTTATTATACTTTCATTGTGTGGACATTCTTTATCCCATATTATATTTACGGGCACTCCTCCTCCCATCAGTTCATGGCAGGCGTTTGCGGATTTGTTATATATTTCGTTTCTGGAGCAATTGTATTCGACTATTTCCAGGCCCGTGTGTTTTTTCTCGCAGAGACAATATGACGATAAGTCGTGTTTCTCAAATACATGGCCCTCCTTTTCACAGCGGTCAGGACACCAGCGTTTCTTATGCTAAATCATAATAAATATTTGAGATTTTTTTCATGTTACACTTAGACACTTAGACTAGTTGCATGAAAAAGCGCTTGGACAGGTCGATTCTTGATTTTTGGGGACAACTTTCGATGTCAAACTTGACATTGATTGACTCAAAATAGGGAAAGGGGGTCGAGTGATCCCGCGTCATTTTAAAAATCTTCTGATTATCTATGCGAGTGCATGTATTGTTTTTAGATTTGCTCGTGTTTTGTTTTAAACAACTGATAAATTATTTTGTTTTTATTAATTTCAATTTAAGTAATACATTTTTAATTACGTTAGGTGTTTAAAAAGACCCCCCGGGATCTAAATACAGTTATCTGAAAACCCTTTCTGCCCTGAATACTAAACTGTTATAATTTTTCAAATTTATCGATTTGCTTTCGGGATTATTTAATTTCAAATTATTTCAAAAAATATTTTTATTTTTTTCTTAACTTCCCATTTTTGTAAAGCTAAAAACAATCATGCTCTTGCATAGAGAATCAAAAGATCTTTAAAATGAGGGGTCTCTAAAGCTCCGTAATTTTTTTTCTCGTTGGGGGTTGACCTGACAGTACAATTTGACATCAGAATGTGCCGTTCAAAAGGTAAAATGTGACGAGTTTCAGAATTTTTCCCAAAAAACATCATCACCTTAGTTAATGTAGAGGGTGGTTTTCATGGGGACGAAAGAAATTCCAAAGAAACTGTTAAATAAAACGCCACGCCGATCGATATCGATTTATTAAACATAAAATTACTTTTGCTAACAACTTCCAAATACCAACTACTGCTTACTACTTATTAATATAATTCAGACCACAGGCATAAAGCATAAAAACAGTGATATATTAGTATGGCTTCATTGCCAAGGTCGACCAACTAAACAAAAACGATTTTCTATAAAATACCTACATAAATAGAATGTCTTCACAGTAGGTGTAAAATATTAGATACACAACGTATAGGCAACCAACAGTACACCTACCATGTTAACAGAAACTAATTTCGACCATGCTGTCCCATAGAAAATAGAAAGACGCTTCAAATGGGGGGGCGCTCGACACCTATTCCTGATTTAAATTCTTGACTTAGGGGTTGCTGGGGCTAGGGGTTGATGTCTCAATGTCAAGTTTGACATCAACAGTTGTCCACCAAAAAACAAGAATCGACTTGTTCTTTCAGGAATCGTTTTTTCAGGAAACTAAGAGTCTCAAGTGTCCCAAGACGGGCGTGCTTCCTTTTCAGAGGTCCACTCTATATTATACATTATAAAATCTTATCAGCCACTATATATTTTAAAACATAAGCTAGGCTATAAGATTCTAGATATCCAAATCCCGAGGGGGTGGACCAATGAAAGTGGGGTGGAATATTAACTATAATATGTATAATGAACGTAATTCTTAAAAGGGTTCAAAAGGAGCTTCTGTAGAACCAGTGTAGACGGTTTATTGACGGTTCTATAATACTTTCATTAACTTATTAAGACAAACTTATGTGAATACCAGTTACGAGACATCTAATTAATGTTTTTGAATCATTTCCATTTCCTGAAAATGTACAGGGTGGCCAAAAATAATTTTTCAATTAAGAAGTTTTTAAATTGAATTTTCTCAATATTAACAAATGGAACTTCCTGTATATTTTTCAACGATGTAATGTAGAAATGAATAACGAAATGTTTTTGTAAGTACTTCCCTGTGGCTAATTGCAACCATTTTCGTTTTATAAATAAATAAGTGTTTATTTTTCAATCGAGAACTTTTTAAATAGAATTGTCTCAATTTTTCAAATGGTAAAATGTAGAAACGAAAAACAAACATTTTTAGACTCTTAGTTATGTCCCCTATAAATTTTATCGCTCTAAATTTTTTATTGTAAAATACACAATCATTTTGAATTAGGCAGTGTTTTTTATTTTTTTTTTGAAAATGTAGATATAGACCACCCTGTACATTCACCGATATTTTTAACAAAAGCCAAAAAAGGATACCAACAACCATACCATATATATATATATATATATATATATATATATATATATATATATATATATATATATATATATATATATATATATATATATATATATATATATATATATACAGGGTGAGTCAGTTTTTTATAGACAAACTTTAACAGGGGATAGAACGCACATTTTTAAAAAGAAAAGTGGCTAGCTTCCTAAGGAAGATACAGGGTGTTAAAATTTAATTTTTTTTTACATTAATGTGTAATATTTTCTGAACGGAATGATATATTCACTAAATATTTTACACATATTTTAACCTGCATAGGATCAACATGTTGTATTGTTCCTGTCGAAAATACTATAGTGGATGTTACTTTTTTCGGGTACTTCGACTATTCTGCATAATAGAACTTTTTTTTCGTACGCCACTGACATTATCTGATACATATTTCTAAAATAACGGCCCCTTAGTAACAATTTTGATCTCTTGTAATTTTGCTCTAACTATGACAGTTTTCGAGATATTGGCCGTTGTTTCTCTGACAGTGTAATGTCGTTATTATAATTTTTTTTTCTCGAATTTTCTTTATGACTTATAAACGAACGCTTAGATTTTTTCATGTTTGGGGGATAATGCCTATTAATTAAGGCGCATAAAACAAGCGGTAAGAATGTTCAAAAACTTGCACAGTGGCGGGGTGGAAGGGGTGCTCCACCCCTTTCGTAAACAGAACTTCTACGCCAAAGACTATTTAAAAAAAACTTATTTTCATTATCTACATACAGTTTAACAAAAATAATGTCCCTTCTGTTTCGAAATTCCTGTGCGTTTCCTAGTTATTTTGATTTTTAGTGTTTGATGTGGTACTAAATTAAGTAATTTATTTATTAGCAATAATAATTATCGGCTAAATATTTAATTCTTTCAACGAAACCTACCTAAATATGGTTTGTTAAGGATTCTAAAAAGCCGAAATCTCTTTATCTCTTTCCAAGTAATTACAATTACAAAAAAAACATTAGATGAGCATTGATGTTAATGTTTATGGAGATATAAACATTTTTGAATTTATAGCAATATTTAATTAACAATAATAATTGTGGAATAAATAACAATTGTTAGCAATAATGATTTATAAATAACAATTACAAGAATTAATAACAATAACACTAGTACCTACATACATAAAATTAGATACTTTGTTCAAAATGTAAACCGTTCTTCTCAATACACATTTCACTGCGACGTATCATAGAACGTCTTAAGTTAACTAAATGATGCACCCTTATTTCATTGCAAGCATCTCTAATGCGATTTTGAAGTTCCTCAAGTGTATTAACCGGAGTGGTATACACTATTTCCTTAATGAATCCCCACACAAAAAAGTCAAGTGGTGTTAAATCGGGGGATCTGGGATGCCACGCCACTGGACCTCCACGACCTATCCACCTCCCTGGATAGTTATTGTTTAGCCAATTTCTTACATTTCTGCCATAATGGGCCGGGCACCCATCAAGTTGAATCCAAGACTGTCTTCTTAAATTCAAAGGAATGACTTCCCATATATTACCATGGTGTTCTTCTAAAAATTGTAGGAAATTTTCTGAATTTACACGTTGTGGCAAGAAATAAGGTCCAAACACGTGGTTGCCGTAAATTCCAATCCAGACATTTGTACTAAATTCATGTTGAATACTTCGTGGTCGAATGAATGGCATGTGGGTTTTCATGTGCCCATACATGCAGATTGTGAAAATTTACTATACCACGACGAGTAAAACAAGATTCATCAGTCCACAGTATATTGGATAAGAAATCCCTATTATTTTGAATGGAGTTAAGAACCCACCTACAATAACTAAGTGTTCGTTCAGCGTCACCTGGACATAAACCTTGAACAGGTTGAAAATGATATGGGCGTCTGTGATCCCGTTTTAATACCCGGGAAATTTTACTTTGGGAAATACCAAGAGCAATAGCAGCACGTCGAGTACTTGTCGTTGGGTTCCTATTAAATTCCCGCAATATACGGCCTCTATCTCGTCCACGGTTGTTCTGTCGGCCCCCGGGTACATTTTTCAAACCCTGGTTAACAAATCGACGGTGGATACTCACAAAAACGGAATGATGAGGTTGTCGTCTATTTTGAAATCTTCTTCGATACTCCCTAGCTGCGTATCTTGAATTCCCATTTGCGAACCCATAAATAAAATGAATGTCGGCTTGTTCGCTATTTGTAAATGTAAACGGCATGTTACACTAATTAAAATCTGGCAAATCACATAAAATAACTTTTTAATCTTAAAAATAATAATTAATAACAGTGAAAATATTCAAGATGAAGCAAAATTGTTTGTAGATAAACTTGTAATACGTCAAACTGTCGTTTCAAAATATGACATAATGCTTACTTGTTTTCCAAGGAGTATAATATTTTGTTGCAATTATTACGTACAGTTACAAATACGCTAGTTTTAAATGGAAATTATTTAGCAAACAACAACAAAAATTGAAACAGAAATTGGTACATGCACAAGTTTAATAAAACTTAAAGGAAATTTTTAAGACTTTTGGCAACTGCACAATAATCTATTGAATTGTAAGTACATTTGTAATTTAACAGATTTCAACATATAAAAGTATTGTATTTGAGTAAGGCTTGATATAACAAATATTTATTTTGACTACATTGGAAAAAGATAAAGAATAAGAGATTTCGGCTTTTTAGAATCCTTAACACACCATATTTAGGTAGGTTTCGTTGAAAGAATTAAATATTTAGCCGATAATTATTATTGCTAATAAATAAATTACTTAATTTAGTACCATATCAAACACTAAAAATCAAAATAACTAGGAACCGCAGAGGAATTTCGAAACAGAAGAAGGGACATTATTTTTGTTAAACTGTATGTAGATAATGAAAATAACAGTTTTTTTTAAATAGTCTTTGGCGTAGATGTTCTGTTTACGAAAGCGGTGGAGCACCCCTTCCACCCCGCCACTGTGCAAGTTTTTGAACATTCTTGTTTTATGCGCCTTAATTAATAGGCATTATCCCCCAAACATGAAAAAATCTAAGCGTTCGTTTAAAGTCATAAAGAAAATTCGAGAAAAAAAATATAATAACGACATTACACTGTCAGAGAAACAACGGCCAATATCTCTAAAACTGTCGTAGTTAGAGCAAAATTACAAGAGATCAAAATTGTTACTAAGGGGCCGTTATTTTAGAATCTCGTTACTTTAGAATATGTATCAGATAATGTCAGTGGCGTACGAAAAAAAAGTTCCATTATGCAGAATATCCGAAGTACCCGAAAAAAGTAACATCCACTATAGTATTTTCGACAGGAACAACATGACAGGAACATGTTGATCCTATGCAGGTTAAGATATGTGCAAAATATTTAGTGAATATATCATTCCGTTCAGAAAATATTACACATTAATGTAAAAAAAAATGAAACTTTAACACCTTGTATCTTCCTTAGGAAGCTAGATCGGCCATATATTTATAGACACTTTTCTTTTTAAAAACTTTTAAATTTAGTGAATATATCATTCCGTTCAGAAAATATTACACTTTAATATAAAAAAAAATGAAACTTTAACACCTTGTATCTTCCTTAGGAAGCTAGATCGGCCATATATTTATAGGCACTTTTCTTTTTAAAAACGTGCGTTCTATCCCCTGTTAAAGTTTGTCTACAAAAAACTGACTCACCCTGTATATATATATATATATATATATATATATATATATATATATATATATATATATATATATATATATATATATATATATATATATATATATATATATATATATATATATATATATATATATATATATATATATATATATACACTATATATATATATATATATATATATATATATATATATATATATATATATATATATATATATATATATATATATACACTGGCGGACAAAATTAACGCAACACAAAAAATTTTGCCCAACTGAATACATTATTTTTTGAACCCGTCGCCTAATTTCTTTCTTCCTAATCTTTTTTTTAAATTGTAGAAAATTTTGTAGTGAATTCGCTACTGAATTCGAACTATTATATATATATATATATATATATATATATATATATATATATATATATATATATATATATATATATATATATATATATATATATATATATATATATATATATATATATATATATATATATATATATATATATATATATATATATATATATATATATATATATATATTTATATATTTATCTTCTAATTTCTTTGCTATCTTTATATATTTTTTTGGAAGGTTTATCTTGGGATAGTAGCAATAAAACGACTGATTAGGTTACTTGACGTTTCGGTCCCTTTCTTGGGCCTTTTTCAAAAGAGTATTTTATTTTGTGGCATATTTGACACAGGCAAAAATGACAGTTTTAATTAATTTTTAAGGTTACTAGACTGTTCGATTAGTATCATAGGGAAGAACAGCCAAGAAACCCTACGAACTTAGGCTATTTTATATTTCATTATTATTCTAATTTTGGTTATGTTAATATTATGTAGATGTATATTTATAGTAAGTAGGTATGTATGTACGTATATAAGTTTATATATAGAGAGAATGTTTTTTGTTAATTTATTTAATACTTTTATATTAACAGATTGTAGATTGTAGAAAGATGTTCTGTATCTTTCTTGTTATTACATGCATTAGAATTTTTTTGAATATAAATTGATTCCATAATTAGGCATGTTTTATAATTTTGTTCTTTATTAATAACTTTAGTATTTTCGTAGTTAAATTGATGACCTGTTTCATTAGAATGTTTTTTTAGAGCTGTAATATTAGCTGAATATTTGTGACCTTTTAAACGTTCTTCAAGGAGTTGCATTGTTTGACCAATGTAGACTTCATCACATTGTTTACATGGAATTTCATATATACAGTGTGTAGTTTTTTCAAGTGGATTTTTGTCTTTTAATGGTGTGTAAAGGAATTTTAAGTTGTTTGTAGTTTTGTGTGCTGTGTATATACATACATACCTACTTACTATAAATATACATCTACATAATATTAACATAACCAATATTAGAATAATAATGAAATATAAAATAGCCTAAGTTCGTAGGGTTTCTTGGCTGTTCTTCCCTATGATACTAATCGAACAGTCTAGTAACCTTAAAAATTAATTAAAACTGTCATTTTTGCCTGTGTCAAATATGTCACAAAATAAAATACTTATACTGTGTAATTGGTTCTCTGTTTGGATATTTGTTGTTAAATAAACGGCAAACTTCTACTTGTGTGCGAGCTCTGTCCCCGTAACCGATCATCATCAAAATTTCGATTCTTTCCCTTTCACTCAAACGACGGACCATTTTTAAATAAAATGAATTATGATGGAATAATGATTAATCAACTTACTTAATGATATTATTCAACTGATTAAAACACAAACTTGCGAGGA
The DNA here is from genome assembly GCA_964058915.1 of Tetropium fuscum. Lineage (NCBI taxonomy): Eukaryota > Metazoa > Arthropoda > Insecta > Coleoptera > Cerambycidae > Tetropium > Tetropium fuscum. The sequence continues at coordinate 5,798 of CAXKVY010004473.1, read as the reverse complement.
AAAACTTCAAAATTGTGACAACTGTCAAAACTGTTGTTTTTCCTGCGCTTTCTTGATAAATGATTAGCATTTGGTCATCGCTTGTATAATTCATTCTTAAAACTTTGCAACCGAATATCTCGAACACTTTAATGTTAAAGGTACTATGTTTTTGACATATTCGCACTCAGAAAAATGTGCTCTATCGAAATCCGTGAAAAAAAAAAAGGGTTGTCATTTAAAAAAATTGTCGATGACGTCATAGCTCAAAAACGAACAAAACAAAAAAAAATCGATGGCTGAAAAAAGTGACATTTTATAAAATAAGGTTGACGTGTCCGAGGATTTCCTGTGAAAATCCTTCAATAACGATTAATTGAATTTATTCCAAACTTTACGAGCTCAGTGTATATATATATATATATATATATATATATATATATATATATATATATATATATATATATATATATATATATATATATATATATATATATATATATATATATATATATATATATATATATATATATATATATATATATATATATATATATATATATATATATATATATATATATATATATATATATATATATATATATATATATATATATATATATATATATATATATATATATATATATATATATATATATATATACATATATATATATATACACTGGCGGACAAAATTAACGCAACACAAAAAATTTTACCCAACTGAATACATTATTTTTTGAACCCGTCGCCTAATTTCTTTCTTCCTAATCTTTTTTTTAAATTGTAGAAAATTTTGTAGTGAATTCGCTACTGAATTCGAACTTTAAATTTGTTGTTTAATCAAAAAATTACATACATACAGGCTGTACCAATGACGATAGTTTTTTTCTCAAACATTGAAACAAACACTCTATGGGACATATACACAAATACTGTAAATCATAATTGATTATTGCATAGCCTAATGCTTTCTTAACATTTCCTTTTTTATTCGCTTTGATATCTCCATTTTTAATGAAAATAGAGAGATTTTAAAATCAACATGTTTGGACGAAGCCTTTTAATTAAAAAAAGAATTAAGTAGGCCAGAAAACTAGCACCGGAAATAGAGTTGGATTCTAGGTTTTTATTTTAAATTAACGTATTAACATCCAAAATAGCAACTTGAATTTAAAGAAAGGAAAAAAACAAAAGCAAACAAATTAATACTGAATGGATTTACAGGTAACAACTACACAGAGAACTAATATTCCTACCTGTATTGAATTACACCTGCAAATCCGATAAGATAGCTATGGTCATTCACCAATACCTCTACCAGGTGTAGACTAGTTTCGAGCTGTTTGGCTCTCATCAGTACACCGTAGGTAGAGGAATTAATGAATGACCAAAACTATCAAAACAGTCAAGCAGACTAAACAGTAGTGTGCAAGCGAGGGATACCAGACCCCTCTAGCGGTCAGTTGCTACTACTCATCAAACATTACTAAGTAAAGTCTTTGCAGGACGCTGCTTGTCAGAGACTTTACTTAGTAATGTCTGATGAGTAGTAGCAACTGACCGCTAGAGGGGTCTGGTATCCCTCGCTTGCACACTACTGCTTAGTCTGCTTGACTGTTTTGATAGTTACCAGGATACCAGACCCTGGTATCCCTCGCTTGCAAACAAATTAATGTTATTAACAAGAAAACTAATAACGAGTATTTCCGCTCCTTCTTCTCACTACAGCTTCTACTTTTCACTACATCGTCGCCTCATGCTTAAAAATAATCGTCTAATTACCTCCTGGTCCAAAGCGTTCCACAATTGGATTAGTGCCTCTTGTACGCTGGCGGCCATTTGAAAGTGCACGATTTTTTTTTTGATATTGTAATGTGATCTTTTTATATTTCATTTTGACCCTTATTTGAAACCTCAAACAAATGTCAGTAATTAACTCCGTAATTTACAAACCACTTTATTAGTCCTCAAGTTTTAAAATGTCGCGGTTAACTGAACCTGAAAATATGCGAGCTGTTACATTGCTTGAAAATGATTGGTCATTAAAGGCAGTTGCAGACGAGCTAAATGTGAGTAAGAGTTGTATATTCAAACTCAAACAAAAATGGAATGCAGTAGGAAACGTTCGCTACATGCCAATAGGGCATCTTTTTTTTTATTTGTTTATACATCCACATTGGACGAGGAATTTATTATAGATCATATTATTTAATTGAAACTTGATTAATTGGAGTAACAATTTTTTTTATAGTTATAGGAACTGCTTTTTTAGGATATGTACTCCCATGAGGACAAATATCCTTTTGAGGAGCAACTGTTATTACAAATTTGCTATCCGCAATTCCTTATTTAGGATCAATAATCATTCAATGAATTTGAGGGGGATTTGCGATTAATAACGCAACATTAACTCGATTTTTGACCCTTCATTTTTTATTACCCTTTATTATTTTAGCCTTAATAATTATTCATTTAATATTTCTTCACCAAACAGGATCTAGTAATCCTTTAGGTACAAAAAGAAATATTGATAAAATTCCATTCCATCCTTATTTCTCATGAAAAGATATTATTGGAGTCTTAATTATATTATCTATTTTATTAATATTAACTTTAATTAATCCTTATATATTAGGAGATCCCGATAATTTTATCCCCGCTAATCCTTTAGTTACACCAATTCATATTCAACCCGAATGATATTTTCTTTTTGCTTATGCAATTCTACGATCAATCCCCAATAAATTAGGTGGAGTAATTGCTTTAGTACTTTCAATTGCAATTCTATACACTATACCTTTTACCAATAAAAAAAAATTTCTAAGATTACATTTCTACCCTATTAATAAAATCATATTCTGAATATTATTAACAATCATTATTCTTTTAACCTGAATTGAAGCACGACCTGTAGAATATCCCTATATCTGAATAGGGCAAATTTTAACTATTCTTTATTTTTCTTACTATATTATCAATCCTATTTTAGCTAAAATATGAGATAAAATTATTTTTAACTAGTTAATGAACTTGAATAAGTATATATTTTGAAAATATAATGACCATCTTAGAACGAATCCCCTGGAAACAGCAGTGACGGCCTGTTTCGAAGCGGAGTTTCCTGGATCTGTGAGGTCTGCAAGGCGGCGGGTGAAGGGTTCAAAGTTACGAAATTATGCGGCAGCAAAGAAGGTACTTTTGGAGCCAAGGCATAAAGAACAACGTCTTAATTTTGCGAACCAGTTTGTCGATAGGCCCGACGACTTTTGGAATAATGTCATATTTTCCGACGAAAAGGTCTTTCAGTCATGTCATGATGGTTCCATCCGCGTCTACCGACCTCAGAATTCGAGGTATGTAGAGAGGTATATTAAACCTACCGACCGGAGTGGACGCTTTTCCATCAATGTTTGGGCATGGAGAAGTTCCCTAGGTCCCGGTGTTTGCTGGAGGAAAGGAGAGCGCCTTACCGTACATTCGCATATTGGACAATATTATGCTGCCGTCCGTCACTATGTTGTATCCTCAGAATTTTATTTTCCAGCTCAATTCATACATCAAGAATTGTAACTAACTGGATTAATGAACACAACATAAACGTGCTACCTTGGCCCTCAAAGTCGCCCGACCTAAACCCAATTGAAAATGTTAAGAATGTTTATAATAGACCTGGTAATAGACATTTCCGCCCAGCAAATGCCGAAGAATTGTGGGGAGCTTGGAAAATGCTTGGGACAATATCAATGTAGATTACACGATATATAATAGACTCAATTGGCGCCTGGACGAAATATTAATTTTATACAGACCTACTCGCGTTGGAGTTTTGTAGTTTTAAGTTACTTAATTTTTATAATTTAGTTTATTTTGAATATTTTTGGGACGTTCTTTGTTAATTTAGAATTTTTTTGATAAAATAATAATACTTTTTAATTTTGATAAGTAATAATTAGACAATTGTCAATGTCATAATGTCATAATGGCACATCACATCGTCGATCTGGAACAGAAGGATCTCAAGTCCAAATTTTCCATTTTGGAGATAAGATACTCCTGATCTTTTCCTGGATATACTTTGAAGGCTTATTGTTGAAGTTGAATTAAATTTTAACCATATGTTAAATATTAACCATATATTAGCCATATGTTGTTAAAAAAACTGATAGCTTCCTTAATATTACAAAGTTTAGAGAAAGTTGTTTTAATAACTTGCAATTAATGTTAAGGTTGTAATGGTGAACTCAGATAGACCAGATACTGTTAACATTAAATACAACCACTGGGAAAATGATTATAAAGAAATAAAAATTTCCTCTCATACCAGAAAAAAACTACATTCTATTCATACCTACCAAATGCGGCCTGCGTATTTTCTATTTATTTAATATATCTCATATATTTCATATTTTTGTCATATTCATATTTTTCATTCATATTTTTTTTGTCATATTTTTGTAGTCTTTCGCCTTTTCTAATAAATGTTTTTCTAATAAATTTGTTTCTCATTAATATAACTACCCCTAATACTGGTGTTATATTATAAAGTGTTTTGTTTTATAAAGATGTAGATAAAAATCCATCTTTTTAATATCCACATATTATTTTCCAAATTGTAGTTACTTTTGTAATAAATATAGTTTGTTATAATACATACTTGTTATAATTATAATCTGTTATAATACATAGTTGTCTTTTTTAGACAAGATTTATTCATTCCTCGTGAAAATATTTGAATACAAAACTCACTCGGCTCAATGCAAAATATACTGTAGGTCAATTTTTTTTAGTGCAGAACTATCTTTAGTCCATTTTAAGATGATACTGCCCTCATATTTTTTGTGCAATAATATCTTATGTCCAACATTTTTACTAAATCACCATTTTATTTTGAATTTCTACTTTTAGACGTCACAACATTCTCCAAAGTTTCAAATTAACGTGCTTAGAATTTATACAATTCGTGCCATGTCTTATGCACAATTAAATCTAAACTTTGCAGGCTTATTGTGTAAAACATATGTTTCGGACTTAAGATAGTTCCGTTCCAGACCGACGACATGAACCTCAAATTTCAAAGTCAGTTTTACAAAGATCAAATATAACGAAATCTGATATAAGAGTCGTGCACTTTCAAATGGCCGCCAGAGTACTTCTCCAAGGGTCATAGGGGGGTGGTCGTGTTTTTCTCAACTGCCTACCGAGTACATCCCATATATGCTCAATAGGCTTATCAGGACTTCGTGCTGGCCAATTTAGTGTCGCAACATCTACTTCCTCGAGATACTCATCGACAATATGAGCAACATAAGGTCTTGCGTTGTCTTGCATTAACAAGAAATTGTCACCGATGTAAGATGCGAATGGGACAACACGTTCTGATAAAATCTCTCTAATGTACCTTTCCCTATTTAGTGCACCTCCATGTACAGGTAACAATTCTGTACGTGCATTTAATGGAACCTCCATTGAAGAGAGTGGTTTGGCGTATGTTACATTGTGCGTAACGTTCATTTGGCGATTTTATAACTCTTTGTCATATCAGTAAATAGCACTCTTCCCCAGTATTCAATATTCCACTCTAAATGCTCCCTAGCAAATTGTAACCTAGCTCTTCTGCGCTCTGCATTAAGAGTGGGTCCTGTAGCTGGAATTCGTATATGAAGATTACTTTCTTTGAGTCTTCTTATTACTGTCTTAGCACTAACTTCAACATCATGGACGGCACTTAGCTGTGCCTGAAGGTTTGTGCTGGTAACAAATCGTTCTCGCAGAACGCGAACTCTAATAAAAGGATCTTTAATCGCTGTCGTAACACG
>CAXKVY010004471.1:17500-23824 GCA_964058915.1 Tetropium fuscum | reverse complement strand
CTCCTGGTTTATTTAATGGTTTTACTGTGTAGGTTATGTTTTAGGCGCCAACAAGTTTTGTCAGCGTGAGTTTTAATCGCTATTCTGATTACATCTTCTTTCTGATTTCATCTTCTGATTACATCTTCAGTATTATTAAATATTATTAAATACTGTGTCGGTGAATTTTGTTGTATGTGATTGGTGAACAATTGATTGGTAAGTAGGTTTTTCATTATTAATTTTAACATTCTCATGAATAACCTATACATTGAAACTTTAACATTGAGTTTAAAATGACATACAGCAGCTGTTGGTAAAGTGACACAAAATACCTCATTTTATACCACACCCACCCACTACATGATTCGGATTTTTTTTAAATTTTGTTAATATGAACATGGTTGCAAGATACGCCAGAAAGAGTACTAGACAGTCCTGGTATGAAACAGCCATGCAACAAGCCATACAAGATGTGCAAGAAAAGATATTGGGTTGGTTAAAGGAATCTAAATTGTATAATGTTCCCCAAGCAACTCTTAGACGTAGAGCTAGTAACATGAATAAACGAGTTAAAGGTGTACAGAAAAGTCGGTTTTCGACTACTTTTGATGGTCAAACAGAGAAAGAGTTGGTGGAACACACCAAGTTTCTTTAATCTAGACTGTTTGGATTAACGACTACCGAAGTGAGACAGCTCATAGCTTATTAGCTTATGAATTTGCGGGAAAAAAATAGATCATAGATTTAACCGTGAAACAAGAATCGCAGGAAATGAATGGCTGAGAGGATTTCACAAAAGAAATTCCAATATATCTCTGCGGCAACCAGAACCCACTTCTGCAGCCAGGACACGTGTTTTTAACTAGCCTCAAGTTTCTAATTTTTGTATCTGAATGTGGAGAAAATTTACAATATGGATGAAACCGTAAACTGTCCAGAAACCTCCAAAAACTTTTTTTGTTCCGTTTTTTTCCGTTCAATGGCTGAAACATTTTTCAAACATGCTAATCCCACTCGGGAGAGTACTCCTTCTGCTTTATGGTCATGTAAGAGATACCTCCTTAGCAGCTGTGTCCTTTTGTCGAGAGGATAACACCATTGTCATGTGCTTCCCGGATCACTGTACCCATCGTATGCAGCCGCTTGATGTGAGTCTTTTTGGACCCTTGTCCGGCGTATTACAATCAGTCTTGTACAACATAGATGAAAAATCAACCAGGTCGTGTCATTACTGCTTACCAAATGAATGAACTCTTTTCTGAAAGCAGCTACAATTCAAAATGCATTGAGGGGTTTTGCTAAAACAGAAGTCAGTCCATTTAATTCCTACATTTTTCCCGATTACGATTCCCGATTACTTTTCGTAGCAGCGGACACAACTGATATTGTATCGGATGACACTCAGGCTGAAACAAGAAATCCGTTGGAGAAAACGGCCAACAGCTTCACGGTGACAATCAAGAAAAGAAAATCAACCAGAAGTCGTTTCTGAACTTCAATCAATAACTGAATCAATAACGATGAAGAAGACAAGACAAAAATCGCAAAGGTGTGGTATATAAATATCCCCACCTCCAAAAGAAATCAAGAAAGCCCAATCAAGAAAAAGGAATGTAACAAAGAAGTACCCTGTTCTAACATCTTTTCCGAATCTTGAGGAACTGAAAAACAAAAACCAAGAGCAAGCAAAGAAAAAAACCAAAAGTTGACACGCGTAAAATTATCAGGAATATTTCCTGTCATAGCTCTAAAGGACAAACAATGGCAGAAGCTCATTGTTCTAAACTGCAAATGAATTTACATGATCAATCTCAAACAAGACAGAAGAGGTCAATACAATAGTTGAAGATGACACTGATGAAGAAAGCGAACCCTTTCAAGAGAATGATGAAGAAGATGATGTGTCTTGCATTTATTGCAACTGGTTATTTAGGGCCTCAAAATTCAAAGAAAAATGGATTCAGTGCATGATCTGTCGTACTTGGGCTCATTTGGAGTGTACTGATTTGACTCCAAAATCAAAGACATTCATTTGCGACTTGTGCAATTAACATAGAATAAAGAAATCATTATTTTCATACTATGTCATTTATGACACCCCCAGTGTGTAAAATGACATATAGTACAACTAATTACATTTTAGGTTTGCTTTCCTATTATTTTTCAATATATTGCGATTTTCTTATGACAGTTTATGGTTTGTTGAGGTTCATTTGCTGTTCCCTGAAAAAAATTGCAAAATAAAGCAACTCTAAAAATTTTCGATTTTTCTAAAAAAAAGAATGTCATTTTAGCACACGTTTCCCTACTGCCATTGAAGGCATATAGAACAAGTGTTTCATACTCCCAAATGATTATATTATTCACTTAATTTTTGACCTTTATAATACATTTTGAGACGCCATTCGGAATATGAAATTCCGATGCGGGTTTCACCTATAAACTTGCTATGAAGTAATGATGCATTTCCAAAATGGCGAATGAATATTGCCTTTATCTTTATAAATATATAATATTTTTTGTCAAAATCAATATTCAAGATCGCGGCTCCAATATGGCGGATATTTTTCCTTTTATATTGAGAATATAACTCAAAATCGGTATTGGGAATTTGTCAAAATCAATATTCAATGTTGCGGCTCCAAGACGGAGCTCGAATTTTGCCATTTAGTCAATAAATAGCCTCCCAAATCGATTTAGTATTTTTTATACCTTTCTGTCACTCTAGGTCAATAATCTGTCATCGTCCTTAGGTACAGCACAATGACAATATTCATAATCAATGGGACCGACGTTCAAACCTTGCCAATGCCGACTTTTTTGTTCTATGACAAGTTTATTATTATTATACTCTTCACTGCTATAAGAAAAATAATCCAATAAATGTTCCATACTTTATTTAAACCGACTGATTACATAACCGACTCAGCGAAGAGTATCCTATATTTTTTTACTTATTTCACTAGTTAATTTAGGTTTAATTCAATCTCAAAATTATTAATAATATTGTCACGATGAACTTTCACTGTTATGTGCTTAGAAGCATGATCATGTCAATATTACTTTGTTTAAGGATACTTACTTCATCTGTCTACTTAGTAATTCCGTTCATTAAAGTTTCAGTGTGCGATTCAATTATCCTTGCGAGGGCTATTTTCATGACTTGAAACACAGTCGTTGTCACCTCCACTAGTTTGCAACATTTTTTTAAATTATTGTAATGACTTAAAAGTGTCTTAAGTTTACACAAGATATCAGCGATTACGAGAGTAGATAAAATATCAAAAGGCGTCAATTTTTTTTTCGTATGTACTAGATAACTAGATTATATTTTCGTAGATCATCAACTGATATCTAATATCGACCAAACGCAGAATAGACTTCCATTACCTTTGGACCATTGTATTAGATTACCATTCCATCAGACTTCCATCTAACGGCACAAAAAGTAATAGGTAGTGTATCGCCAATATTTAACAGCAATATATACCAACTTAATTTATAACGACATTTTGTATAATTTCCTTGCACTTCCAGCATAGTTTCCTATTTTTTAGTTTTTCATTTATTAATGTTTGAAAGTAAAACCCATTTTTATTTGCTGAAAATGCGAACATCATTAAACTCCATCGACCCACCATCCACAAATTGTAGTACCTACACCAAGTCGGAAAATATAACATTTTTGGAGGTCATTATTTCTTATACGACTTTCGTTGTAATGCTTTACACAGTGTTCAAATGAGATACAGAAATATTTAGGATCTTTATTATAGGCCACCAGATCCTAACTAAATTGAAATTTTTAATGCGCCATTAAATTGACATGGTAAACGCAAAGTGTTTCCTAGTGAGGAATAAATTGCTCTCAATTTGTATTAATGTTAGGTCTAACTAAAATATATTTCGTTCTTAGGAATTTCCAGTGCCTTGCTATTACTGTTAGAGGTTTATTTATCAAACAATCACAATTATCAGATTAATTATACGGAATGCATTCCCACGAATAAATTTTTAAATGCATTTGGTAAACGCATTATCACCAATATATAATTGGTCGTTGGTAGTAAACAATAATAATTTACACATATTTATAAATATATGTTACTCTTATATTTATATTTCAAATGTGAAAGGAAAAACATGACAAATACATGAAGATAAAAATGTAAAGATGATCCCAAATCCGAATGCTCTTGCAATTTTCGTATTATTCATATCTATAGTAGGTATCGAGGGGTGTGCCACTTCCAATATTAGGTGTACAAGGCAGAAAAGTATAAAAAATTACAACAAAAATACGAGAAAATATTGTATTAATTTGAAATTACCATAAAATATTGAAATTACTCAAAAATATATTAGAATTTTCAAAAAATCTGGTAATTACGAAAATGAAAATTACCAAGAAATATTTTATTTATGACCTGAAATCTAGAAAACTTAAAATCTTGGCATTGACTACCGTTTATCTAGCTTGTTATTAATATTATTTATAAATAATCTCCGATACACTGATGAATCTCTAAGAAGTTCATCTAAAACCGAGTCTAAAAGAGTGGTGGCCTGATTCATTTGCGCATGTGCTTTATTTGCGCATGTGCATGTGTCATATTTCTAAGACAGAAAATACAAAAAATACAAACAAATACGGTGAAAATTTGTGAAAATCCGGAAATAGGTGAAGTAATTTCGGAATTACCAATAAATATCGGAATTTTAAAATTATCATAAAATACAAAATTACTGTTAAATTTGGGGTAATAAAATTAGGTGTACACAGTTTTATATTCCCAAGTGACGCACAACTCGGTAGGTATATACCATTGTAACAAAATGGTACAGTCCAGGCCTATAGTTTTTTCAGGAAGTATGATATCACCCAAAATTCGTTTGTCCTTTGTTTATTACCAAAAATTCTAAGAAGGCCCACATTAGATGGGTAATTTATCTTGTATTGTATTTATCAAGAGAAAATCTTTGAGTACTCTATGACACTAAATGTCAAAACGTAAACAGATGTGTGACGCCGAACTGCCAAAAAGTAAAATATCTAAAATCATATTGTCCCTTCTGTAGGGTTAATAAAATTAGGCCCCCTGGCAGTACGTCTCATAGAATCAGGGACTCTTAAAGATACGAGAGTACAATCATAAATTGTTATTCCTTGGGTCAGTTGGCAGTTAGAAGTGTCACTTAATTTATGTTTCCGGTATTGGTAAACAGTAATATTCAGTATAATATTCATTAGCTACAAAATCAAATTAAATTGCGAAATGACCAAGCATGACCCCGAGGATAATATTAGAATAAAACTTTCATAAAAGGTAACTTAAAAGGTTTCATAAAAGCTAACTAATTAATGCAGAAAGAGTATCTGAGAAATATCATAATTGTATTGTTTTGGAGAACGAAGTATCTACGCCTAAGAAGAGTTTTTTTGTGGGGTTTTCTCTTCATATCTAGATAACAGGCACCCCACAAATATTGTCATTATTTATCCATGTCTTGCAAAATGTTTAGTTCTTATTTTGCAACCAGATGTCGTTAGCGTACGGGAATAGTTTCCTGAGATTATGTAAGGGGTAAAGTAGATCCCGTATGATTGGTTGAGATATTACCCCCGGTAAGTGGTATTACTTAAAGGGGATGAAAGGACAGCCTTTGTCCCGCCGAACGAGGGCTAAAGTGACAATCTTACCCCAAATTATTCAGTTTTTCGGCAGGTTTTCATTGTCAATTTGGGCTTAAAAGGTTTAGGTTTAATCTGGTTAAGTGTCCAAGTAAGTATATATATATATATATATATATATATATATATATATATATATATATATATATATATATATATATATATATATATATATATATATATATATATATATATATATATATATATATATATATATATATATATATATATATATATATATATATATATATATATATATATATATATATATATATACATATATATATATATATATATATATATATATATATATATATATATATATATATATATATATATATATATATATATATATATATATATATATATATATATATATATATATATATGCTTAAACATATATATATATATATATATATATATATATATATATATATATATAAATATATATATATATATATATATATATATATATATATATATATATATATATATATATATATATATATATATATATATATATATATATATATATGGGTTAACATCGACAACATGAGAGTACATGAGGTAAGATAATTACAAATGTATAAATATCAAGATTTCCCCTTCCAACTTTAAAGCATACGTGACGAACCCAGGACTGTGAGATC
>CAXKVY010004471.1:0-15000 GCA_964058915.1 Tetropium fuscum | reverse complement strand
AAAAATACAGATTTTTTTAAAATAAACGAATAGTAACGTTTTGTTATAGGTGAATATAACTTATTCGTGCTATCAGCAGTTTTCATTAGCGGTTGACAATACTATTATCAGCATTTGAAGACATGTCATCCCCGGTAATGCAAATGTCATTTCGGTAATGCATATAATTTTGAATTTGTGTCAAATTTCAAAAACAAAAACATAAAACGTCAATTGGACATTGCATTAAATTGTTAAAATTAAAAACAATTGTAATATTATTCAAATTCATTTTTAAATGGCAATAAAAAAAATTATTGTTTTGAACAAGTGAAACATAAAATAAAGTTATTTATAAGTGGTAACTTATGCTTTATAGCACATTTATAATGGTATGTCCTTTGACATTTGCTGCATCTTAATCCTTGGTCACAAACAAAATTTCTCGTACAAATGAAGAAGAGACCAGAGATGACTTTTTGATTTTGAGGAATTTGGAGTACGTCTGTGGATTTATCAGCTTCCTCCCCTTTCTGATCTCTCTTCTCTACTAAAATATTAGAGAGCACCTTGATTTTTTTTTGATGATCTAAGACTCAATTAAAGAAAATATAAATATATGTTTCTATTAAAAGATAATAAATATAAATAAATATTAAAGGATACTGCCGCCGCCGCCAGTTAAAAATTGGATGTCAGACTTCTTCATGGGATAGTGCACGCAGTTTCCATCGAATGTGCATTTAAAACAACTAACTTTTCTTAAGAATATGTGATTTGGTTTATTCTTACTCCAAGTTATCTGATGAAGACCCATTATAGAAGGAATTGAGGGCACAGACGATGGTATTTGAAATAATTTTGCTACATCGATATCGGTAGCAGAAACTTCCCATATGTCTACTTTGCCTTCCTGAAGTTTTTGTACAAAGATTTTTGCAGAAAAGCTTGACCTTGTAGAACCAATCGATCGGCGTTTCTTTTAAGAGCCCCACCAACCCCGTCCATTGGTCCCTTCCCATGTCCACTAGCGCTGTAGTTCCATGACATTTCTTGTAATTTTGGAAACTGGTAGAATTTTGGTTAAAAAATAATATATATTTTTGCGATTTCTATACTGACTCGTTGGACCGTCCGAGAAAAAATTGATAGCTGTTATGTTGGGGTATAATTGTGAAATTTTTGTTAATATATGTTTTAAATGTTCCCAAATTGCATAGGCCTGATGGTCTAAATTCTCACTGACAGAACAGAAACTATGTGTTTCAACGTTTTCATTATTTTTAATGTAATACACTCCCGTATGTAATGATAATTGTTTTTTTGAAGCACCGAAATGCATCGATTGAATTTCGGAATTGTATTTTAAAATACAGTTTTCAGCGAAATCGATTTGCAAAATTATTTCGTTGTCTTTTAACGTGCATTTAGATTTGTACATTTCGCTCATTTGATGCTTCATAATAAACAAGTGCTGCTTAAACAATATCAGTTGTTCATTAAATATTTTCATTAAATTTTTAGCGTCTGTTATTTTTCCTATTTTAGCGGTTCTCCTAATATTTTTTTCTTGTCCCTTTTATTTTCTTTTCTACTAAAGTATCCCACTGCTCAAATTGTATCTTTTCAGTTAAGTTAGTTTTGAACTTATTTTTTTTGCATTTATTGCAATTACCAAACATGCAAGCCATGTTTTTAATATCGCAAACCATTTCTGATATTGAAGTTTCAATGTCTTTTATGTCCAAGATACCTTTAATAAATAACTTGTTTGCGATAAGTTGAATATTTGAATGTTTCACACATGCACAGGTTTCACGATCGGACCATTTTGGATGTGCAATCCAAAAGGGCCTAAAACGACAAAATGTTCTAAACGAAATTTTACATTTTGTTTCGCTTACAAATTTTTTGAATAGGCCTGTGAGAGAGTCTAGTAAAATTCTCTTTTGTTTACGAATTTTGTTTTTAGCAACAAAGTCGCGTTTCCCAGGACACATTTTTGAATTATCGTCGCGCTCCAAAATTCTTTTTCTATTTTCTTTATATCTTGAGTAATCTCACAACTACGTTTTTTTCTGTCATATGTTAACAAGTTGTTATTATCTGCATATTTTTTGTGCATCTTATAACTGACAATTTTATTAGCGGCTCCAATAAGTCTGTACTTTATTAGTACTTTTCCGGTTATAACTTTTTGTATAATTTGCTTCTGAGAGTCGGTATTTACTTGATTTATATTCTCCTCTATCTGAGCTGCCAGAACCTCTCCGAAAAGTAAACGCTTTACAATTTGTTTTGGCACATCATAATTTTTGATCATATCTTGAACTTTAGTGTTGGGTGTAGGATTTTCAGTTTTTGGTTTCGACCTCTGAAGACGTTTTTTATATTTTGCCACATCTCTTTCTAATTTACGTATTTTCTCCTCCGCGGTATGTAACTTTCTGTAAGCCTTTGCTCTATCCCGTCTCACTTTCTTCCTGCCGCTGTCTTTCCTTGAAGAATTACCCATATCGATATGTTCTACAATTTCTTCGTGGTCAGATGGTGGTGGAGTACTTCTCTCCAACATTCCCTGCAATTCTATTTCTGCTTTTTTATTTTCTCTATATTTCATAGTAGCCTTGTTCCACTTCAATCTTTTTATTTTCTTTTCCTTTTCATTACAAACAGTAATGTACTTGACCAGTCCCTGTTCCCGTTTTTTCTTATAACGCTCTCTATCTTTTCGTCTTTTTTCCTCTAAATCCTCTTCAGACATTTTTGCCCGAAACTTCTTTACCCTTTCCCTATTTAGCTCCTTTTTACGTTTTATCTTAGGATTTTCTTTTGTTTTTCCCATTTTAAAAACTGCAAATTTAGAATAATGCATTTATTCTTATATTAAAAAGTATTATTATTGAATAATTATTTAAATTATGCAATTATAATTAAATAGGTATGTAACTAGTATACAAAATCGTTCTAATCTTAAGAAAATGCTTTAAAAATTATATTGACATAAAGAATTGTTAAATTACAATAAATAATGTAAATATTTTCGATAATGTAATTAAAATAATTTTAAAAGAAATATTTTATTGTAGCACTCAATAACGCAACTTGTTATCGTTAAATTATGCACACACTGTATACTTTAATGATTCCGGTAATGTAGCCATTACCGAAATGACACTTTTCCCAGTAATATGATATCACCTTTAGTATCCGAACAGCTTGGATTGCATTTTGAGGTTATGTGTTGATGTTGATTGTTGTTACTTTAGTGGGTGCATTTAAAACTGATTAATCTTAAAACAAGTAGAATTTTGTATATTACCGTAATGACATGCAAAAATGTACGACCGAATTTTACGTTTTTCAAAATTTATAAAGGTCAAATACAAGAAAATAGGGAAAACTTACCAAAACTAAATCTTAGCAGACACGCTTGCTGACAGTTCTATCACGCACAATTGGGCTCCAAGGTTTGTGTAGTGAAGGTAGAACCAATAGTTTACAATATTAAAAGATGAGATAAAAATTTCACGTCAAGAAAAGTAGTCGCAGAAATAGAAAGTTATCTCTGAAGGATTATCAGAATTAGTTTTGTAATTACTAGTAAGTATGTAGATGACAATAATATAAGAAAATAACGTGAAATAAAACGTGTAATAAAGATAAGCCCAATTTTAATGCGCTTGGGGGGATTGGGACAGTTACCGAAATGACATTTTTGATAAAAACCTGCTGTTATATGTCAAACCGCAAAGTTTAAAGCCATTCTATTTCTAGTTCTGTTTAAAATAATGTTACACAATTCCATTTTTCAATTCATATTGGATACAGGGTATTGAACTTCATAGAAATCGCCCTGGGACCCTAATTGTCCCAATATATGGCAAATACCCATAACTACCCCTAATACTGGTGTTATATTATAAAGTGTTTTGTTTTATAAAGATGTAGATAAAAATCCATCTTTTTAATATCCACATATTATTTTCCAAATTGTAGTTACTTTTGTAATAAATATAGTTTGTTATAATACATACTTGTTATAATTATAATCTTTTATAATACATAGTTGTCTTTTTTAGACAAGATTTATTCATTCCTCGTGAAAATATTTGAATACAAAACTCACTCGGGTCAATGCAAAATATACTGTAGGTCAATTTTTTTAGTGCAGAACTATCTTTAGTCCATTTTAAGATGATACTGCCCTCATATTTTTTGTGCAATAATATCTTATGTCCAACATTTTTACTAAATCACCATTTTATTTTGAATTTCTACTTTTAGACGTCACAACATTCCCCAAAGTTTCAAATTAACGTGCTTAGAATTTATACAATTCGTAAGTTATTAATAAAGAACAAAATTATATAAGCAGAAATTCAATTACAAAGTAAATTTAATTATTCTTTAATAAATATATTATTAACAGATTGCACCAAATACTTGAATTCATTAAATCTGAAACTAAACAATATCTATCAAATATTGGTTTCAGTTACTCC
Organism: Tetropium fuscum; assembly: GCA_964058915.1. Taxonomy (NCBI): domain Eukaryota; kingdom Metazoa; phylum Arthropoda; class Insecta; order Coleoptera; family Cerambycidae; genus Tetropium; species Tetropium fuscum. Next base: position 10,516 of record CAXKVY010004471.1, on the reverse strand, counting down.
TCAAAATTTAATTAATTAATAAATTTTTAAATCAATTTCATAAAAAATTGAAAAACAGTTTCTAAATTATAAAAAGAAACAACAAACAAAAATTTATAAAATGGAACAAAAACAAAATTACAATAATAATAATGAACAAAATAATAACCTTCAAAATTGGGTTGAAAATATTTCAAATACAATAATCCCAAATAACATTAATGAAATATTAAGTCTACGTCCAAACTTGTGCATAAATACCAACTAAAATAACTTACCAATTCCAAATATAATAGCAAATATTGAAAATGTAGTAGAAACTAAGCCAAATATTATAAAAATTAAATTAGATCCAAAATTAATAATGTAGTATATAATTTTTAAAATAAATCAAATAATAAAAATGAATCAACAAAAAAATTAGAAAAACAAATAAAGGATACTCAACAATTTTAAAAATTAACCCTCAAATTACTATTCTAAAACCAGATAAATCAAACAAAACTGTAATCATGAACACAAGTGATTACAAAGAAAAAATTAATCATATGCTAAATGATAATACAACATATCAACGTTTGAGAAATAACCCAACAAAAAAAAAATCAAACTGAAAATAATAATTTAATAAAAAAATGGGAAACTAAAAAATATATCACAAAAGATATAGCTAATACTTTAAAAATTAATAATTCCCCCTAAATTTTATGGTCTACCAAAACTACATAAACCAAATATCCCATGAAGACATTGTTTCATATGTTCAAAGTCCATTTTATAATTTAGCAAAATTTTTATCAAATATTCTAAACAACGTTGTTAGGAAAACAAACCATTATATAAAGGACTCTTGGACATTCAAAACATTTATCGATACAATAAAATTGAATAACCAAGAAAAACTTTTCTCTTTAGATATAATTTCACTATATGCCAATATACCAATAGACCTGGCAAAAAATATAACAAATAAACGTTGGAACGAAATAAAAAATTATACTTCTTTGCCAATAGAAGCGTTCTTATATGCCTTAGAACTCACATTAAATTGCACATTTTTTCAATGCAATAATACATATTACAAACAAACATATGGCTGTGCAATGGGTTCACCAATATCCAGTACAATCGCAGAATTAGTACTAGAAGATTTAGAAAAAACCATAATTCCAACATTAAACTATAAAATACCATTTTTCAAGCGTGATGTTGATGATTGCATAACTGCATTTCCAACTGAACATTAAAATTGTATCCTAAATAAATTTAATAGTTACCATCCAAAAATACAATTTACAATTGAAAACGAATCAGAAAATACAATAAATTTCTTAGACTTATCTCTTATAAATAATAAAACTGAAATATTAACAAAATGGAATACAAAAACAACATGGTCTGGTAGATATACCAATTTCTACTCAGAAAACCCTTACAACCATAAAAAAACTGTAATAATTGGTATTGCAGACAGATCAATAAAACTAACGTCTGCTATTTTTAGAAAAGAATGCATAGAAAAAGCAAAAAACGTTTTAATAAATAATAACTATCCTTTTTCTCTAATCCACAAAATTTTAAAAAACCGAATTCACAAATACTACAATTCTCCACCACCACTAATCAATACAACTAATACTCGTAAAACATATATTGCCTTACCATATATACCACAACTATCAGAAAATATTTCAAACATTTTCAAAACATATGATATTCACACAGCACACAAAACCGCAAACAACTTAAAATTCCTTTACACACCATTAAAAGACAAAAATCCACTTGAAAAAACTACACACTGTATATATGAAATTCCATGTAAACAATGTGATGAAGTCTACATTGGTCAAACAATGCAACTCCTTGAAGAACGTTTAAAAGGTCACAAATATTCAGCTAATACTACAGCTCTAAAAAAACATTCTAATGAAACATGTCATCAATTTAACTACGAAAATACTAAAGTTATTAATACAGAACAAAATTATAAAACACGCCTAATTATGGATTCAATTTATATTCAAAAAAATCCTAATGAATGTAATAACAAGAAAGATACAGAACATCTTTCTACAATCTACAATCTGTTAATACAATAACAAAACAATAACAAAACAAATTAACAAAAAACATTATCTCTATATATAAACATATATACGTACACACATACCTACTTACTATAAATATACATCTACATAATATTAACATAACCAAAATTAGAATAATAATGAAATATAAAATAGCCTAAGTTCGTAGGGTTTCTTGGCTGTTCTTCCCTATGATACTAATCGAACAGTCTAGTAATAGAGTGTATATATATATATATATATATATATATATATATATATATATATATATATATATATATATATATATATATATATATATATATATATATATATATATATATATATATATATATATATATATATATATATATATATATATATATATATATATATATATATATATATATATATATATATATATATATATATATATATATATATATATATATATATATATATATATATATATATATATATATATATATATATATATATATATATATATATATATATATATATATATATATATATATATATATATATATATATATATATATATATATATATATCGGATGAAAATGTCTCCTCCGGACAATGAAAAATCGACAAATGGCCCAGACGAAAGTTGTTTGGTTTGAAGGGAGACATTTGTTGCCCTTAAACCCTTTGACCTTGGGTCAAGGGTTCAAGGTCATTCAAGGTGAACTTTGCTTCTTTATATGCAACCCCCCATTTTTTTACATTGGCAATCGATTGTACGTAAAAAAACATGAAACTTTTGTCCGAACAATTTTTTTCCAAAACGCACATGTCCCGGAATAATTCAGTTACCAAGATTTGAATTTTCAAATTTTCTTGTTCTTTTTAATGGCGAATCAAAAAAACTTATTAAAAAAACCATAGACAAAAAGTCTGCAGAATTTTTCAAGGAATCAATTACCATTCTTAATTAATTGATTAATTAATCATTCAAAATTAATTAATTAATAAATTCCACCCTTTCGGAGATATAGTTTTGGGAAAAGCATTCCTTGCTAAATCATAGTTCCAACGAAATCCTTTAAAGATGACAAATGGGGACATGAAAGTACCATTAAAGCAGACACGGCTAAATAATGTGTGGGTATCTCCCCGTTCAGCGTACGTTCTCTTATAAATAAATCTTTTACCAACCTGGCTGACAATTTTTCCACTCTTCACAACAAATGTTAGGCCAGTTTCATCAACGATCCATAATCACATTCAAACATTTATTCAAATGATTTGAATTTTTCATTGCCTCAACCCCCACTCATCGACCAGTTGTGTTACTCATAGATTCTCACAGTACCCACATAAATCCGGATATAATAAAATTAGCAAAAGATAACGATATTTCCCTGTTTACTTTCCGTGCACATACTTCACGTCTACTTCAGCCATTAGACGTAGGTGTGTATAGGCCTTTGAAGAGTCACTGAAGTAAAGCTCTCAACAATTACATGCTTGCTAATCCACTGGTCAAACCCAGCCGTTACAACTTCCATGAGATTGTCACCGAAGCATTCATATTCATAACACGTTCAAAAAAGCAGGAGTCTATCCATTTAATCGACATGCAATTCCAGCAGGAGCTCTAATACCGTCAATGTTAACAGACCAGCCAGCTCCTGAACCACCACCCCATTCGGAAAAACCGCCAGCTCTCGAAACCTCAGTCGCGAGACCTTCTCCGACAGTGGATGAAATTTTACAAGTGCCGACTGTGGAAAGAAGAGAAATATCAACACGGTAAAGAAAAGGAGACTCTCGAGCTCGCTTGCTGACAACCTTCAATTCGGATTCAGAACCTGATGAACCTGTTGCATCCTCGTTAATATCAGCCTCTGCTCCTTCTAATGCCAAAAGCGCATATTCAAAAAACGTTCCAAATTAATCCACGGTGAAGTTGAGGATTCGACTTGCGGAAAGTGCAACGTAAAGTTCTCAGCCGATGTGAAAAGGAAAACTAGAGCTAATTGGGTACAATGCTCATTTTTTCTCAGTCCGTACCACACAACCTGCCAAGATGACTTCGAAGACAATGCAAATGTTTACATGTGCAATATCTGTGAAGTCCAAGAAAAGGACACTAACTCGTAACTCGTAGAATATTAAATATCGTAGTATCACGACATTGTCTTACTAATATCACGACCATAAATGTCCTATCACGACATTAACTTCAATTCCCGTGTAAACAAAAATAACTCCAAAAAATTTATGTTTTGGAAAATATACTTAATTTTTCATAAGCATTTTTCTTAATTACTGTACAATTACTTCGTTACTTCAAAAATAAGTTACTGTTTATTTAAAAAATATTTAATCTGACTTTCACTAGTATTTAATCTATTGATTGCGCTTTTGGAAGATTTTTAACAGAAAAACTTTTTATTTCATAATTATGTAGGTATTATTTTCATTATGTCACTGATAAATAAAAGTGTGTTAAATTTTTTTAATATTTAATATGACTTGAATCCAGTAGTTGATCAATGGAGCGCGTTTACACCATCGGAAAACTCTTATTTTAGGAGCTCTCTGCATCCATGTCTGCCACATGGAAAATTGCGCGCAACACTTCTCTGTCACTTTTCACACTCGCGCTCAAAACTTAACATCTAAAATCTAGCCAACCCTGCATGTGATTTGTCACATGCAGGGTTGTCTTAACAAAAGATTTGTCTTTTGTTAAGGCAACCTAATATAGTTGGGCAGAGAACAAAATAAACTTTTAATTTCATAAATAAATTAATAACGCTTGCTCACTTGTTTATACCTACCTGGCAACTTCATACTTGCCCTGAGGGGAAACTAGGCAAGGAATTGGAAAAATATGGCAAGGCAAGGAATTGGAAAAATAATTCCTTGTGACATGTTCTCTCAGTTAATGCTCGAATTTTATAAATAACAAATCTGGGAAATTTATCCAAGTTAATCAGAAATTATATTATTTCACCACCTTCAAGCACGCCATCAACACCATCGGCACGGGATTTAGCTAGGCAACCCATATATACATGTATTAATGTTCAATGTATATATTTTCTAACATATAATCTTTGTCATATTCAAACAAAAAGGTTTAATTATAGACGTAAAACAATGGACATAACCGATTTTTCCCATAGTGATCCAAAAGCAACCTAAAATGTGGTAGTCAAAATCAGTGGGGTAAATTGGATAAAACCATATCTACTTTTAATAACAAATGACTTGAAATCTAGGAAACTACGGCAGTTTTATACTAAGTAGGTAGAAATATATTTTTCCACTGCTACACTTCTTTTCTCACTCAATGAACTTCAAAAGTAATACTAAGTACAGAAATAATGCTATACGCTAATTAAACAGAAAATATATAAAATAAACTGCAACACCTGAATCAATTACATTACTAACATTACTTATATAGACAAAGATGAATTTTCAGTATTTCAACGGAAAAGCGTCACAGAACAATGCTATAATGAAATTTAATTATTTCGATGTTCAAAACTAACTCGATTACGTTCCGGCAATATGTATTACGACAAGTGCAAAACACTAAGTTCTCACATCATACCCATTTAAATAGCAAGCATGTCTCAGACAGATGTATACCGAATTATATTTATCCCGAATGGAGTAGTATCTAACAACCCTATCAGAATCTTACTATCTCAATAATCGAGTTATGAGGATGAACTGTTTCAATCTACGGCGGCGTTATCAGGACAATGAAAGCAGCTGAGATTCAGGATCTAATAGAAACTGTCCTCGAACCCATTACGGGTAGTTGCATCCAATTATATTAGCATTATACAAGACAGTTCAGGAGTTTCTCTCTCAACGTGTACAAATTTACAGAAAATTTATAGAAGTTACATGGAACAAAAATTTATTTCTCAAACAAAGTCCATACGTGACGCTATCAAAAATGAGTGAACAAATTAGCGAAAGGCTTTTAGCATTGAAGAAAAAGTTAAAATTTTAAAAGAACAACAACGAAAAGTTCAGTTAGCCTCCTTTTCGGAATTCCGCAATCCATACAATTTGTAATTCGAGAACAAAAATTAAACGCATTTACCGACAACGAAACTAGAGACAAAAATCTTTTCAAAGTTACTTTAAGTGACGTGGATATAATACATAAATTGATAAACACTTATGTCGTCAAACCTGATGTAATGTCACTTTCTTCTATTTATATATATATATATATATATATATATATATATATATATATATATATATATATATATATATATATATATATATATATATATATATATATTTGATTGGGTAAGCATATTCTAACTATATAATTTAACTAGATAATTTTAAAATTATTGTTCATTGTGAACTGGCGACCATTTTAAAGAGATTCTTCAGGAGTTTTAGCAATCCAAAGGAAAGGAAAGTATCTACAACTAGTCACTTATAATATAAAATCAAAAAATATAAATAATCTCTTTAATTAAAATAAAACAATCACAATTGGCTAACCCAACGTGAATCCACAATCTTATATAATTATAATTATAATTATAATATATAATTATGAAAAATTTCATATCCATCCAATTGAGTCACTCAACGGGAGCTACAAAATTAAATTAAATAAAGGGACACTATCATTCTGAAGGGAGTTAACCTTTGAACTGGAATATAATTAAGTTATATCAATATTCCAAAGGAATGTTTAATCACAAAGGGTTCAATGGGAATATATAATAGGCACTTCTTTCTGGGATAATAAAAGCGCTAGATAGAAGCCCATTGTAGTTTCAGTTATGATTATCTCATTTCATTATGATACGGGTGAGTTTAATTATTAGGGTAGGGAGTGCCATAGTTGTCAAATAACTTTCTAATTTAACCCTCTAATTAAGAGTTTTAACTGAAGCAGAATTGAGATAGGGATAGATAGGAACATTCAATACGATTGTATATTATTAGATATGAAAATGTCTAATACACAATAACGCGAGCGGAAAAGTAACAGTAAAGAGTTGAGTAAAAAAAACGAATATAGGTCATATTCACACGGCAATTTTCATCGTAATTTTATTTTCTAAGGCGCCCGCCCTCATCTGCATGCACACAATTGGTTAGTTATATTTGCTCCACCAAATTTAAGAGGGTTCTGAATATGCAACCTTTATGGTATCAAGAAAGACAAATGACTTGCTACTGCGAATAGCTATAACAGTATTTCTCTGTTCTTATATTATACACTATTCAAATTGGTCGAGGGGACACGTCTAAAAATAAACTTTGTTGTAGCTGGTGGAAGTATTATTAGGCTGCGCTGATGCCAATAGGGTTGTGAAAAAAAATAGAAAGCAGGCAAGGACCAGCCGGAGAATTTAGTTAGGGTTAGAATTACGAGAAAAAAATAAACAATTAAACACGGGAAAGGGAAATTGTGAAATGATGATGCTGTTCAGTGGTTGAAAGTTTTTTTTTCTTGCGATTTTCGGCGAAACGGGACCACCTAGCGGAAAACGCTCTACACAAAATTTATAGATAATAAAAAAAATATAAAACTTTAATACAAGCCATTTTTTATGTAACCTCAAATTTTCTGAGAAAATGGCGGAATACTGTGGGCTGCACAGTTGGATGGTAGCGCATATTTGCCTCAAATGTTTACTTTTTCCTCCTTATTGAGGCCGTTGATTTGTAGGTGGCTCCAACACGAAGATAGGCTTGGTGAATTTGGTCCCTGCTACCAAATTGCTCCAGATCTGTTCCCAAGATTTTAATCAGTTCCTCTGGCTTCATTATGGATTTCTAATGCAGGGATCTGGGGTGTATATTTTAAGTGGAAGCCACATCTCGCGGATTGTGGTCAACCAGAGATAAGTGACCTGCCGAGTCTTCAGAGACTCGATGTGCACTAATGTTTCGAGATTCCGAGCCTCGCGGGCTACGATAAACTCGGTTATCGAGGCCATGTCGTCCTCGTTCTGTACTGTGTACGTACTTGCAGAACGTCGTTGGTGCCGACGGGAGGCACGAGATTTAGAGCTACGAGATCTAGAGACCTCGATCTAGATCTGGTGTAGTATAATATAATGTAAGTAAAATAAGGAACATTGGACTTAGTATCCCATATATCATATGTATACCAATATCCTGTTTTCTTGTTAATTAAGGTAAAATTGCTTTTCAAAAAATCTAAATTCACTAGAAAATATTCAATAAATTAATGAATAATAAGCTCTTTGTCGATTAGCAAACTTGGTTCAACTTATTACCACCACTTATAATATTGATTAGTTAACATTTTAAGTTAGTTGACTTATTTTAGATACTAATCTAAAAGGGATTGTAGTTGTTAACCCAGACCAATCGGGGTCCACTTGTCACTATAGAGTCTACATAAAATAAAATATGAATTAGTATGTGAAAAGCTGTGTTTTACTTTTATATGTATAACAATGAGTAAATATGTCCCATTTACTCATGGCGATCCTGCCAGCTGAATTAATAATCTTTTGAAGAAAAATCAAAGCAAAACGGGGGAAAGTGCTGAAATTGTAGCAAAAACGTTTGCAAATAACTCTGTACTAAGATACGGTGTATTAAATGAAATTGTTACAGATTGTGGGGCTGAAAACTTAGCGACAACTATGAACGAAGTGTGTAAGTTGTTAAAAATCAATCAAGTGAATTTACGAAAGGGACCTAGCAATTTGTCAAGTGATATAATGATTAGACCCTGAAATATAATCGTAAATCCTAACCTTATACTAACTAAGTCTCATAACATTATCCATATCTAAAACCTAATCCTAATTCGTAAACTAATTGATTATTACCAAATAAATTCTCGCTATATATTTTTTTTATTGAATACCCGAACTTGCGAAGAGTATCTATCCTATAGAATGTTTCACATTTCATAATTTTTCTGTAGTTCTATTTTGTGTTTATCATTAAATTTGTCAAAAATTGCCTTTATATATATTATTGTCAGTTAATAAATGGGTATGATAAAGTTTCGAAGGTTTTTCTTTTCGGAATGGAATTTTTCGAAATAATTACAAACAGTTTTATTTTTTAACAAAATAATCACTTTTGAAGGCAACTTGGCCATTTTTATTCAATAAAGGAATAATTTTTTATCTTTTTGCTTCCCATCATTCCTGATAACTTATTCTATCACATATATGTGTTCAATGGATAAGAATTAAAGTGCAACCACTTTAATTCTGATGATGAAATGATTTTATAATTACTTTTTATGTTATTTATGACATACCTATGCAATTATAATATACTTATCTACTTTTTTAAGAACAGCTAATTTTTCTATGGTAACTAATCTTCCATTGACAATCGATATTCTATTATCTATCGCATATAGGTATTCATTTATCAACAAAATGTATTTATTATTATTATCTATATATATTATAACCTATGTAGAACGTCAGTATTAGTATTCGAAAAAAAGTAACAAATTCTACGAAACTTCTACGGATTCTTAAATCCAACAGCACAATAATTATTCTAATAGGATTATGAGTCTAGTTGGGTAGTAAAATGTAGGTAGTTGTTTATGGTTTCCCGACATCTACAGACAGCTCTATTTCAGACGTCAGAAACACCAGCGGTGCAGTTTCATATCAAGGCAAGAAATCCTCGAAACAAAAAGAGTAATATTTGCATCTTATACGTATCGTGCGATAAGTCTCAACTAACTTACAAGTAAGTACTGTTCTTGTGTACAAACTTTATGAATTTATTATTAAAATAATGTTAATATAAACAGGGATATAATCACAACCATACATTTCATACATAAAATATGCATACAGTTTTACACCAAATAACGGATATACAATCAAAGTACGTCATCAAGTATTTTACTCATACTTTTCATCACATACCCGTGTGCATACCCATACACATCTGTAATTAAATTTGACTATAGTATCATCCTAATATGATTTTTTTTTAAATGTAAAGATAGAAAATTGGAAAAATTATAAAATTAAATTCGTAATTAAAAGTACCATGCAAGGTGGTACTTTTCATCACGAATTTAATTTTGTAATGTTTCCAATGTTCTAAGAGAAATCTACCCGTTGGAATTAAGAAATGCGAATTATGTGGAAATTATTATTTGAATTTGGATCGGTACGTTTACATATTTTATAAGTAGGAGTAGCTAGAGGATTTAAACAGTTTTTCGTTTTAATAAAATATAATTATTAATTATATACTTCTTATTTAGTTTTTTAACATGAAGACACAGGTTAGGTATTAGGCTATCATTTTTCAATTGTGATAAACGGAAAGGACTCCGCACGCACACATTAAAGGGGAAAAACAGCTTCCGTCAAATGGGCCGAATTTTTGATATGACGTTGGGTCATCATCCTTATAAACATTTTTAGTAACATTGTCGCTCAAAAAGCTCTAGTTTTAAAACTGAACCACAAAGAGTT
>CAXKVY010004470.1:0-28378 GCA_964058915.1 Tetropium fuscum | reverse complement strand
CTACGGGCTGGTCAGTCTATGTGATCAATTCCTACTTCTACAAGATAATTTCTCACGATAAGACTCGTGTGGGGACGCGCATTGTCTTGCATAAGTAAAAAATTGGGTCCTATATAGGGGGCATAAGGTAAAACATGTGCTTCAAGAATGTCTGTGATGTATCTGTCAGAATTGAGATTTCTATTCACAGTTACCAGGGCCGTTCGCCCAGTCAAAGATATTCCGCCCCACACCATGACGGATCCACCTCCATATAAAGTTGTGTGCAAAAAATTGCATTGACTGTATCGCTCATCGGGTCTTCGGTAGACGCGATTACGTCTGTCACAATTATACAAACTGAACCTTGACTCATCAGTCCAAAGAATACGTTCCCAATCTGCTTCCATCCAATTAACATGCTCATTGGCAAAATTCAATCTGGCTCTTCGATGATCTACTGTTAATGCGGGTCCTCGAGCAGGATTGCTCTGGGTCTTAAATTTGCCTCCCTCAGTCGTCGGCGTACAGTTTGAACGCATATGAGTGGACCACCTGCGTCTTGAAGTTGTGCTCTTAAATGTGTTGCAGTTATAAATCGTTGTCTTACAGCATTTACTCTTAAAAAGCGATCCTGGATAGCAGAGGTAACACGAGATCTACCTTGACCGGCCCGTCTGGAATGTTCTCCTGTTTCCGCGTACGTTTGAATTGCTCTCGCTATAGTTGTGTGAGACACTCCCAACCTTCCAGCTATGCGGTTGTAACTCCACCCTTCACCATGTAATGTAGTTGCCTCAGCACATTCATCACGAGTTAAATTTCTGGTTTGGCGTTCCATTATTCACTAATTATTGCTGGACTGTCAACAAAAAACTAATGACACAGTTGTCAGTTTATGACGTGTAATCTTCGATTTCCATAGCTTGCTAGCTGTTTGAGTTGTCCGATAAATGCATTTCATGTGAATAAAAGCATATGGTGTTTCAAAACGGTGTATTTCATGAAGTAACAGAGATAAACCAATGAATAAAAAAAGAAAATGTAGAAAAAATGTGAGGCTTTAAATTGGCTATAATTGCAATAACTTGCAATACCTTGTATAGCCCACAGGACGTTTTGAAATTTCGGAAAAAAACATAACATTTTTATAGCACCTGGTATAATATCAAAATCATTCGTTTTACCAAAACAACTAAGACAGTGATATTCCTAAGAGAAAAACCTACAATTTGAAAAAAAAATCGACCAAAACGAACAAAAATTGTCGAAAATACATAACGTCAAATTTGAGTTAACTTTTTGGTTGTGCGTCAAATAAGTTGCGCAGTGTAGTTTCGACAAGTCATTTTACCATTTATCCAATATAAAAATATATCAAACTATGTCTATTTATAATTATATATGTAATAGAGTACCTTCAAAAGCGGGTGTCGAGATTATTTAGCCCCGCACCAAAATATGAGTGTAACGTTGATAAACCAAAAAAAAAGTAAAATAGTAATACACGTGCATAATAGAAATGAAGTGAAAATAACTATTCAAAGATTGCTAAATACATATATGTAGTGTTTTAAAATAGATTTTAAAGTGTAATTATTGTAGAAGGCAGATATTATGAAAATACGTGATTGGTTGGCAGCAGTTAGTTACAATGTTAATAAATATACGAGTAACTAAGGAAGCGTGTTTTGTTTCTGTAAGGAGACTTCTTTAGCGAAAGATAATGGGGACGGTGTTCGAACGATTGACGCGTTAGCTCTCGGCTACTGCGCATGTTCGATACCGCGCACTGGTGCGATTTTCAGGAATTTAAGGGTTAACGAATGATTTTATATACATCACCCATTACATTATGACATTATCATGTAGTACAACAAAATATTTATCACACTATATATCTTTCGTCATATCATAAAACAATTGGATGGTGAATGTGATACAGACTAAGAATGTTTCCCAATCAAATATTACGGATCCATTTGACACGTTCCTCGGCCGTGTCACATCGGCATCATTGGCGTTCATTGGATGCCTAAATTGCCTAATACCATCGAAAGTTTTATGGTAAAGTGGGGTCAACAATAATTCTTGAAATAGAAGTAATGCCGTTATTCTTTAATTTAGTGTATTATTTTGATGGGTTTTGTGTTAAAATTGATTAGTTATTAGTATTCTATCAAAACATAACAACTTGTTGAATGAAAGCACGGTTTCAGCTTGCTGTAAGAAATAGTTATTTGTGTGTTGAGGGCAAAGTACTGCCGTTTGCGAAAGAAATTTTGCGAAAGGTATTCTTTCAAAAGCGGCAATGGCAGTTTGTGCTCGTAATACATACAACATTTTTTTCTACAATCGCTTAATACAATGTGTTCTTGTATGTATTTGACATATGTTTATATATGAACCGATTTTTACCGAAGTTTTTTTTGTTAGCTACATTTCTCATGTGTCATTTTTGACTGACAAGCGCCTGCTAAGGATTTTATAATAAAGAAGCGAGCGAGAATTGATACTATTGCCGCTTTAAAGGGGCAATTATGTTATCATCGGAAATGGCGTACTTTGCGTTGAAAATTGAAAGCGCAAAAGCCTACTATTGAGGCGATTGTAGAAAAAGTTTTTTAACTAAATTTTTTTAACTACCTAGTTTATTTTGAAATTATATGGTTGCTTCGTGGAACTAACGTGATGCACATGACAGAGAAATTATGATTTAAATGGTGTTTCTAATTAATATCAATTAATATGCTAATATTTTTCCTGTTTTGATATCAGGGTCCGAACAACTCGTGATTAATATTTACACATCGTGAATTATTAAATTATTTTCCCCATGCAATTAATTAGAAAATGCATGATGCAAATAAAAACAAAAGTTGAAAGAAAATAGAATTATTTTGTTCAGAATTTTTCCGCCAATGGGAGACTCTTTCTTGAATCAATAAAAATAATTGACTGGATGATAATAACATCAAACAATTGTGGTAACATAATATTAGTTGTAAAACAGGTCTAATCCATCAAATTCGTTGACAGTTTTGTTTGTCTGAAATCATAATTATAATTTCCTACTGGCATTTGATTAACTTTAAACGCGCTTGTAACACGCATATAATTGTTATAAATAGCTCTTGTAGTTCAAGTACAATTTGACTCGTAGTTGGAATTAGGACATGGAGGTATATTTATCATTAATATTAATGACAGCGTGTTCCCATTGATGGATATTTTCTTCAATTTTGTAACGATTGTATAGGTATTTCTACTAGCCTACTACATATAAATTAGAAGTATTTCTACTACATATAAAGAAAATGAGATGTCACTATCTCATTATCTTTATATGTAGTTGAGTTTTTATGGTATATGGTCTTTTATAGAGATTTACCATATGTTATTTTTATATATTATTATTTTTAACAAATCTTTAACCAATAAAAAATTCCACATATATGGAAAAGTTGTGCCAGTATTTAAATTTGGTGATAAGAGTGATGTAGGTAATTACAGACCGATTTCACTGTTTTGTCTTTTTGGTAAATTTATTGAGGAAATTATTTCAAAATAATTGTTTTTTCCAGTTAAAAATCAACTACTTTTTATCGCGGATTTCATAAAAAGAGATCACTAGTAACTAATCTTGCAGCTTGCAGCCGATGACTTTTCAATACGTGCTGTGCACACCAGTGGCGTGCGGTGACATTTCAAATCAGGGAAGCAATTTTTAGAAACCCAACTATTTGTAGTGTAAACAATTTTCAACCTTTTTTGACATAGTATATTACTACAAACAGTTGATTTTAAAATAGAACGGACCGATATTTTTTGTTAATTAACAAGTGATTTTTTTAATTATTTCATTATTACTATGAAAACACCGCGATATTTTTTGTTAATTAACAAGAGACTTTGTTAATTAATTCATTATTACTATGAAAACACCGCACATAACATGCTGTCTATGCTGACTTGGTATATTCAACTGAAATTTACATCTACGGCATGTTCGTTTCGGTCGCGTTTACTCGGACATGTACGGCGCTGAATAAATTATTATTTGGGATTGCTATTTAAAAATTATGATAATAAAATTAGTTCCATTTTATATAAAAAATTTATAAAGGGGGTTTAAATAATGCAGTTTAATATATAATAAATTTAAGTCTATATTTGAAGGGAAGCAATGCTTCCCTTGCTTCCATGGATGACACGCCCCTGGTGCACACCGATTTTTCACCGAATCTTTCGACAACGTTCGTTAATAATTGAGCCTTGTCGATAAGCTAAAGAATTTTGGAGTACACTCGCGTGCAGTTGACAGTAAACGACTAATAAACTAATAAATATTTTTTTTTATTTTAGCATTATGTAATTGTGGCTTTTGACAGTACAGAGACATGAATTTCTTGTTAATATGACAACGTTTTGATGTCTAGATTATCATTTGGTATTATAAAAATAAGGTCCGAAAAATAGGGTCCGAATTAACACTCGGTAATTTAATGCCGTTTGTATTAAAAAAAAATACTAAATGCTCGATAAAAAATTTAAAAACTGTATAAAATAACACGAAATGCCGTATATATATTTTTTAAGTTACAATCTAAAATATGTTCTGGTCGGTAATTTAATGAAATGTGCTCTCAATAAAGATGTAAAGGCTCGATAATTTTCTTAGGAAGTCAACTGATCCTCCTTGACAGACCTTATACCATGTACACGTATTTTTAAGTACGTGATTAAAATTTAGGAAACATGTGAATTTTTACGTTACATTTATCGAGTCTATCATTTTTATTGAATATTTGTTAATTTAGAAACCTAAAGAATTTGGTACGAAGCAATCATTTTATTTATCGAACATATATTATTTTTATCGAAAAATAAATTTAATAAGCACCTAAATTTTTTATCGAGCATTCATCGAACGTCTATTATTTTTATGGAATATTTAGTTTATTGTCATGCTTTTGGATAAATTAACTGGAAAATGTAACATGCATTGGGAATAATATATCGTGCGTTTAATTTGATCCCAACAAAATATTCCAGTAAAGCCATAACAGTTTTTATTATTATTTTTTAAATATAGCTGAACCATAAAATAAACAGCCCAATTGAATCAATGACCACTTTATTTTAAAATCAGTATTTAATAGGTGTTCTATGGCTAGCAATTATTGCTTTCAACCGCCCTGGCATAGAATGAGCCAACATTTGAAAATTTCTGACATGAATTTGCTTGACCAATCGTCCCCAAACGTTTCAATTGGATTTAGATTTCTTCTGGATGGCCAAGGCAAAACTTAAATGTTGTTGTCCAAGAACCAGTCCACAAGGAAGCAGGAAACTGCGTACTACGACCAGCTGTTGCAGTCGTATCAAAGGGGTTCTTAAATATTTATCTAAAATTTATCTATCTTATATATAAATTGCTTCTCCTTGCAGCTCCTCTCCCATCATGATGGTGTGCTAAATCCTCACCTTGCAAACCATTTTCTTTTCAATTTAAATATGCAACTTTTGCTAACTTGGAAAAGGTTGGCAATAGCACTTAAAGACCACCCAGCAATAAAATAATTTACGATGCGTGTCTTTTCCGCATCTGTAAGCTTTACCGCGGTTTAAAATTTTGAAATGGAAATAAATTTAACAGGAAATCACTTTTGACAGCAAATTAATAAATTCTATATACGCATTGCTTCAAAAATTTGAAGACACAATTACATGAAGTAAATAAAATCATTTACTTCAAGTTCATTAAATAATTTCTAATAAAAAAATGTCGAAGTATCATCAATTTAGTTTTTAATTCATTTGAAATCGATTTAATTTTTTTGTATGCCTGCAAACTAATGCCGACTGGCAGTGAGAGAGCTGGGCCGATCATATGAAACGCATTAGATAAGGGATCAACTTAAGTAGGTATAAAAATTTTGTAATACGGGTAGGAAACTTGACTTACTTAAACTAGGGAATTCACTTATATCCACCTAAAATTTACAGAAATTCCTTATAAACAGCGGCAATACTATTGAGGATTTGCATTTTTACTGAGGTTTTATTACTATATTTCATTTCCAAATAGGCCGTATACCGTCAACATGAAATTAGGATTTCCCTAGGTCGACTGATCACGTGGTTTAGAGTGATTTATATAGGCACTGTATAATCATCTTATTAGTCACCGTATCCGTCTATTTCGACATTTTCAGATTATAATAGATGCTAATTAAATTATCTAAGTACCTGCTGTTACATTGGCAAATGAACTCGGTAGCCCGCTGAATAATTTTAAAGTAATTAGTGTCCATTTGAGGTTTAGGGACTGTTGAACTGCTCTTGAATAGCGACATAATGAGACGGGATTGCGTAACGTAGAACAAATAGAAATATGTTAAAATGTAATTAAATACCAACTATTGAGTAATAATGATATAATAACAATAATAATAATAATATTTGCCTTATTCTACCTCAATTTCCTTATTATACGGAATTTTATATTTACGAATTTTATTATAAGGAGCTAAGAAATGAGTAGAAAAATGGCCCCAAAATCTAATCAAGGCTCAGCATTTACTCATGTACATATGAGATATAAAAACCCTCATTATATCGATCTCTTCACACGTGCTACCGCATTGTTAACAGCGTTGTCAAGTATAACCGATTTCCAGGAATTTAAGGAAAAACAAATGATTTTATATACATCACCCATAACATTATGACATTATCAGGTAGTATAACAAAATATTTATCACACTATATACCTTTCGTCATATCATAAAACAATTGGATGGTGAATGTGATGCAGAATAGTTTCCCTACACGTTTCCCTAGTAAACGCCTAATATCATCGAACGTTTTGCGGTAAAGTGGGGCCAACAATAATTCTTGAAATAGAAGTAATAGTTATTCTTTAATTTAGTGTATTATTTTGATGGGTTTTGTATTAAGATTGATTAGTTATTAGTATTCTATAAAAACATAACAACTTGTTGAATGAAAGCGCCTTTATAGTGACGATTTTAGCTTGCTGTAATAAAAGTTATACTGCCCCGATCTCCCATTGCGGTAATGGTGGGTATCCTTTGAAAATTTTTTGTCTCATATTTTATAAACAGTACTTGGATTCTAGTACATACTCTAGTCCTAGAGCACAAGAATAAATATACTAACCAAAAGGATATCTTTAACCAAATACCTTGAAAGTCTATGCCGACAGCGCGTGACCTTCAGTATTAGCGAACGTCTGTTCTCCATAGGCGTACCTGTACCGACGCGTACACGAGCGTACAGTGTACGTTCGTGTTATAAATATAAAACTTCCCCAACTCTATATACTTTTTACAAATTTGGCAACGCTGCACATCCAAGTTACATGTCCCCAGGGCCTCGGCGGCGTTTATACAACATGAAAGGAGTGTCGTATATGAGACTAATATGTGGTCTGGATCTAGAAAAATTGTACATATAAGGTATTAGGATTACAAAGTGACACAAAAACAAAAATAATCCTTGATTCTTTTAATACGTAAATTTAATTTCAAATCACCCTTACGCTTTCATGTCATAAGTAGGAAAACACACGATTCACTCTTGTAGACAACTTACCTTAAGCTGTTGCGATTACGCGTTCTTCATCGTGCGATTTGAGCCTAAAACTCTTGTTTGTTTTGCGAAGTGTATCATTAATTTTTCTCGAACTTGATTCCTATTCCTACGAACATTTCTTATCAAAATCCGTTCTTCTCGAGCTCCATTTTTTTTTTCGGCTACCATGTACCATGGTACAAAAGGTTAACCTGTTTCATCAAACCTCTTTTTTAATTTGTGAACCATACTTTGGCTAACGCCGCGCCGTATATCCGAGCAACAGTAAGTTGCGTAAAACCCTCATTCAATTCGCAACAAGCGAATACAATTTCTCCTTTCTTTTATTGTCAATTGTGGCATTATATATTTGTTTATATGAAAATTGTTCAATATTTTTCAATCGAAACTATCGACATGAACAGCATAAACACAATATTTAGATATTCTGCATTACCGAATGTCAAACAAAACATCTTTTGTTTCCTGTGGCGAATTGATTGTTTGTAACAATCAATTATCCACCTTAGCCCACCAGCTCATTAGTTACTACCGCAGGTTTTTTTTAAATATAGAGATTTACCGTGTAATTACAACGAAATTGTAATTATGATAATACTCATCCGATCAAGAAATATAAAAAGCCGTTTCAAGATATGTCTCTAAGGTAAGGAAACTTTGGACAAAATTCACAGATTTAAAATCTTAAAATTATCGTTCATTTTAAATTTACAGACTTTTTGTGCCACATGATTATTAAATATTTTCCCATATTAATGATTTTGCATTTTAACAGTTGTCCTACGAGTAAACGACATTACATTTCGCAACGTTTGCTCCGGTAGTTTGTTTATTTGACTCCATTGAGAGGCTGTATTCAAATTTATTTGTAATTGATGGCATTCATCATTTATCAAAGCACTAATTGTAGACTGTTAGATTAACGTTGAGCAAGCAGTCGACGTTTACCCCATTAGTAATATCATTAATAAATTTTTTAAAAGCCGGGGCCCAAGCACATTCCCTTGGGGTAGTCCAGAAGTAGGAAAATACTAAAACCATTGTAAACAACATGTATATCTAATATAGAATAAATAGCATCAAACAAAGGATCAAACATTCGTTTGATGACGTGTATAGGTTATAAATATATATTGCCTAAATGAGATAAATACGCTGGAATGCAATGTTGCTAAAATTTGTTCGCAGTAAGCATATTTGCTGCTAATTTTCGTAATTATCAGCTTATAAGGTCAAACAAATATAGTTGTTTAGTGCTTTAGTTATATAGACAAACTTGTGCTACATGAAAATTATATTTTAAATTGTAATCCTACTTAAATATGTTCCCATTTGATAATATCGAACAAATTGGACCATTTTATAAATTTAAGTATAATATATATTTATTATTTATAGCTTGACTAATGGCAATTACAAAAAGTTGTAGGCTAAATCAGATATCTAAAAACTGATATGGTTTTTTCTCTTTTTTTCTTTTGTTAATGAGGCGTTTTAAATAAACTGCCTCTTCGTATGACTATTTCAATTTTATTTATATTTTAATTTTTTTTACAGGTATGTTTCTAGATCTTGAGGGAATGGTGTAAAGGGGTAAGGAATTAATACCTGCTTATATAATAATTAATAAATAAATGTTTATTGCCTAATGATAAGTGTATTGATTGGCATAGAATTAATTTAAGAATTATTTAGTACTTGCTTCTGAAACAGTACTTTTATTTTACTCTTAAAATGGTATAAAAAATGTACCTTTTTTTCAGTTTCTACATACGATAATTATTACGCTGAAGATTCTTATATTTTTTACACTTGCACAACACTTTTGCGTTTTTGTCTGATATTATAATGATTGCCCCAAAATTATATGGGTTTTTCGACACAAACTTTTATTCCACCGAAATGCAGCCTGAAAACGCGGAAAATGTGGTTAATTCGCATTGAGCTGAAAATTGGTACAGGTCTTAAATAAATCCACTATTATAAAAAATGTATGAAAAATTCCTACCGATCCCACATCTGCTAAAAAAATATTCAAGGTCACAGGCCAAAAATATCGGTTTCTTGCATTTGTTTCGTAAATGGTAAGTGTTGACGTAAAAATAGGTCAGACGAAAGTTGTAGAACATAAATTGTCTACAAAATACTGTTCTTATGGTTTTTCCCTACGAGTGCAACATTCCTGAGATATGGCGATTCCAAAAGCGATTAAAATTAAAAATACTAAAAGGAGTGCATTTTAGTATTTTTAATTTTACGCGGCCTGTATACATCATATTATAAGCAGAAATATTGGTTTTTCTATTTTTTTCTCCAAAGGAGTGTCGAAAAGAGTCGATTTTCGACACTACTTTTGTTGACTGATTGCTATGATATTAACAAAATTGTTCACAGAACACGAAATACAGAAAGGCGGCGTAAAACACACAAGGCAATCCATTTACGATTGGTTTCAATCTGTGAACATTGATAATGATAACACAAATGGTACCATCATCGATGTAGGATATCTATTACATCACGTTGTGTGGGATCCAGATGAAACATTTAACTTCGTTATTGATAAATACGTTAATTTGTACATAGGCATTTTGGTCATAACGTGACTATAGTATCTGAGGCTTACAACGATTATAAGAAAAATATTAATGCTGCAGAACAACATCGTCTGACTACAAAAACATATCCATACAACGATTATAAGAAAAATATTAATGCTGCAGAACAACATCGTCTGACTACAAAAACATATCCATCTTCTGATGTCGTTTTTTTTCCCGCATATAGTTGGAGAAAGTAGTTGTTTTTCAATAGGTTCAACAAGATTTTATGCATTTTAAAGTTTAACATCTTCTGGATAACTGTATGCCTAATGCTTTTATATGTAATATGTTCAAATAGAACAAATATAAATAGTAGACTAGGTTTGTGTATTCTAAGAATTTGAGTTCCGTCAAAAACTAATGTCATAAAACGTCATTGCAAGTGTTGGAGTATTAATATTTTAAATTCAAGTATAAATGATCAATGAAATAAATCGTACACTTCTCTAAAGATCCTCAATAAAGGTGAATGAACTTGTATATATATATATATATATATATATATATATATATATATATATATATATATATATATATATACATATATATATATATATATATATATACATATATATATATATATATATATATATATATATATATATATATATATATATATATATATATATATATATATATATATATATATATATATATATATATATATATATATATATATATATATATATATATATATATATATATATATATATATATATATATATATATATATATATATATATATATATATATATATATATATACACACACATTTTGACGTCCGCGTTTTTACGTTTTATTAATTTCAATTTACGTTACTATCTACTTCACAGTGGTATGCACAAATGATATGCAAATAAATTATTAATTGATTGCCTGCCTCTTTGAGGAATATCGAGAGATTTTATGTATGATTTCAGAATAGAAATTATTGAATCATATCAAATATAATGATAAAGGCGATAAAGTGGTGCTATCGAACATAATGTTACTCGAATGGAAACATATTCTTCCAATAAAATGTCTTCATGATATTACGATCCATCACTAAGTATAATGTATGTACTCCATTATTTTATTAAAAATATTTTTGTCTCATTAATTCTCTGTTGCTTGATTAATGAAAGTTTATGAAACGAATTCTGTAATTAACGGTTCTTGGACTAGTTTAAATATTCACCTTGGAACTCTGCAAATTAATTCTTCTTCTTTGACTGACTATGACTGGTCCTGATATCTGCAACCAATCTGGCTCTTTAAAATTTTCAAATCAAGTAGTAAGTAGGATCTCTTATCTTCTTTTGTCTCGTCTCCGTTTTTCTAATACTTGTTTTGGATAATGCCCTGCAAGAGCAGAGTCCAAGTTTTAATTTATCATATTTTATGTACGTCCTTGATATTAGTCGTTATGGTTTGAATCCTTTTCGATATGGTTTGCATTACGATAATGAAGGAGTAATGGTCGGACCTAATCTTTGTTCCTGCATGGGTTTTACCTCATAACTATATTTGAAACGCCTGCTATGTAAGCAGCACCACACAGGTAGTCGTTTGGTTACACCTAGCATAATATAATGAATTTTGCAGGCTTTGCAAGTTGTAGTTTATCACCAAAAGCTGATTTTGAACCACGAAACACTACCATAGGCTGAACCATTCTTAGCCGTTAATTAACAAACGAGTTGCTGAGACTTATCTTAAAAGATATAAATCGAAAGATTTTCTCGGATTTTCTTATTCGATCAAGTTCATTATAAGCGTCTCTTCTAGACATACTATTTTACTTCTTCAGCCGTATGAGAGTGATTTTTTCAAGGTCGCGTCACGACACATTTTATAACATTTTCGTCTCGCAAGTAAGATACAGCATATGACAGATATGAGGGAGAGAGAGAGACACAGAGATATCCAATGCAGCTTTGGCTTGGGCAACGATCCCCCACAAGTGTTCTGTTCTAGGCGGAAAGCAATTTTGATATAATTTATAAACGATCGTGACAGAATCTGAATTAACCAAAATACAATATTACTTATGCATATTCTGTTGGATATATCTGGATTGGGCTTTCGAATCTGACCCAAATGGATGATGATCTTTTTGCGCAGGATGCGTCCTTGCCACTACTTCACTTTCTTCGTGAGAAATTCGGTTTAGATATGAATAACGACCGGAACATTGCCACGACTAAATCAAGAACAACGATTGATGAATCACGAACATATGTGTCACACTTCAGTTACCAGATAGCCAATATGTACAATACCTCTCTCTCTCTCTCTCTCTATCACTCTCTTTTTATCACTCTCTCAACGAATCGGCAAAGAAGTATTCACTTCTATCACGTGTTCTGTGCTGCACGACGCGGAAAAATTGATAATAAAATAAATGAATATTTTTTTTAAATTTTAGGATCGATGTCTACAAGAGGCTTATAATAATGAACCGGATCCAACAGTAAAATCTTTCGCCCCATTTAAAACGATAATTTAATTTACTTACTACTATATAGTCTATTATGTGGATGTATTTAAATTCTCGTAATATTTTTAATGAAAATCATTAAACGTTTATTTTTGGCACGGAACGAATACGCAACCGAAAATTTGCAGTATTAGTATTTGAAATTTGTATTTTGAAGTATTCTGATTTTTTTGAAGTGAAGTGTTGAGGCATGAAGTATTTGATCAATTTTGATGTAATGTTGCCTTTAGTTTATGTTTATTTGGCTACGATTTCAGACTTCAGGCTCTGCTCCCACGACTGATAAGTTGTTCCATTTTTATCTATTCAAACACATGAACTGATAGAATACAATAAGTTATTTATAAATATGTAGAAACATACAAACATAGTTCCTTATTGAAACCACAATAAGTCGTTGCAGTAAACAATATTTTTAACTTAAATCGTAATTATTTATATGTAGTTTATATTTAATTATCATGTGAAGGAAATGTTCAGAGTTTATTTTCGCTTATTGAATGCATTCTCATATGGAGACGGTTTGGCGACGAGTTTTCTTTCTGTTATGACTGCTTTTGTTTTACTCGCTGCACGTGTAGGATAGTTTAAAACAAACTTTCTTTTCTTAGACCATCGACGGGCTTTTGTTTAGTTGCATATATTTTGTTTCTATTTAACTATGTATATCAATGCAGTTATTGTTCAACCGATAATAGCTGTAACTTTATCACTTTTCACCAGAAAATGGGCAATAAGTAAGACACAGTCAAATAACTTTGCAGCCATATTGTCTTTTGTCAACTACAGCTAGTGAGAGATTTTAGTCAACTACAGCTAGTCTGAAATGGGGAAACCCATTTCAAATGAAGTGTGTATTAATAGTGCTTATTCCAGTGGTGAACTCAGATCTTTCATATAAAAATCGCAAATAATGGTTTTTTAATTTTACTACAAAATATTCACCAGTATATGCCTTGGTTTTGTACAAAAAAAATTCCTCTTTGTCCCAAAATATAGTTTCCCAAACTATGCAATAAAAAAAAATTCGTCGAAATTAGACCATTAATACATAGTTTACGAGGGTGTCCCGATTTCGAGTGGATCACACTCTTGATAGAATATGATTATCTATTAAACAAATAAAAATAAAAGTTCTGATCATTTGCTTGGCACTTTTAATGAATTATCATGAAATCACACATTCGAATAATCATAACATAGTCATGAATTATTATATTTTATGTTAATACAAAATAGAGTACCCTAGTATCTCATGCACCGCCATCGCCACCGTGTTGGACGTGTTGCATTAAGACTATGCTTCCATTAATAAAGCTTAAATTGTTTCATATGCCACCCTTACACAATGACAACTTCTTTGATGCCTACATATCGTCAACTACCCTACATCGCCATAAGCGTATAATGACAGGACGTTAAACTAATTGTAAATGATCGTTATATACATGTAAGGCGATTGTTATTTTACAAGCACTCAATCCATTACAAGACAGATAAAACAAGTTCAACATACCGAAAATGACCTTTGAGCCCCTACCAGTGATAACTTAGCGCAGAAACAAATAAACAACATCAGTTTACTAAAATATAGTAATACAGTTCGCGTTCTTAATAGTTTTTAATGACGTCTTCGAAATTTCTTCGTTTGTCCACATGTGTTTATAATGTATTTTCAAAACGCGAGATTTTATACGGCGGTTAAATACCACTATATAATGTTTACACAACTAAAAGGGTAAACTGTCTTATAAGTACATATATCTTTCAAATTGCTTATATACAATAAATTTATTATACTTAAAAAATATAATCACATTGGATAAAAACATTGTATAGTGCTTTTATTCTCCGATTCAAGAGCATTTTACGAACATTTATAGAATACTGTATCTTCTAAATTAGCCTCGTCATTGCAATTGGAAGAATTACACGCAGGTTGATCAAGAGAACTAACTGTCAGACTCTAGAATTTTGTGATATTTCTTATTCACTTTTCTTTTTTCCCCACTTTAATGATAGAGTCGAGTGCATGTTTTAAGAGTTACTGGCATTATTAAGCACTATAAGATTGTTTATAAATAGATTTTCTAAGGTAGAACTTGGGATAACTTTGTTCCTGTAAACTAAATTTTTATTCTATAACCTCTTTATAATAGAGTAAACTGGTGTAGTTATAGAGTAATTATAAAAGAGTTTCGTATTTATTGTATAATGTTTTTGCATCTGCGTAAAGTAATAATTTTATTATTTTGCTTAAAGAACTCCAATACAACTGTTTATATAATTTGCATTACAGCTATCTCTTAACATCGAAAGTAGGAGTATTACAAGAAGTATACTAAATTTGTATATTTACAACAATTATTTGTTCTATGATTGTCATATTAAGACCCTCTGAAAAATTAAACCTCAAGTGGCATTAGACGATATTTATAAAATAATTCCGCTCTTTTAGTGGTCTATTTTACTAGTTGAGATATGATGACGGTACAAGAAATATTTATGTTTTGTACCACGGGACCCAATATACTGGGAATATTGTATAAGTAATAACAAACCTACTTGCAGCTGCTCGCTATTTCGTAGTTTTAGCATTTATGAAATAGATAGCGTCACATGCCTTTAGGGAACAGGATTTTATATATTTTTATTTATAATTTTATAATTTTTCTTTTTGATGTTTTACTTTACCCATTATAAAAATTATAAAAATATAAAAACACAAGCATTAAACTTTAAAAACATTACAAACTTATTTGAACTTAAAAAATATCAAATAACACTTGCTACCGCACCTTGTAAGCATTGGATATCCGCGCCATCTGTATGATAGAAGCGATACTTACCCATATAATAATCGTATTATTTTCTTCCTCTTAAACGATCTATTTTTAAACAAATTAACTAATGAGCGAAAATATTCAGGCGATTCACGATCATGAGAGTAATCTACGGGCATATAATTATTCTTATATATACTAATTATTTTAAATAACAGGCGGCAATATATAAAATACCATGGTGCACCTCAGGGGTATGTATTGTGCCCACTATCTTCATTGTTTTTCTTACATTCATTACATTATTAGAACTTATTGATATGGCCAAGACCTAAAACTTCGCCTCAAAGAGACTGTTTCTTTAAACTGTATCAACCGTAAGCAATAAAACAGTGTCAGCTTATTACCTTTTAGTAATGTGAGAGTTCAGACTAAGACTGAAACCAGTTCTAAACAAGGACTGAATATTTGCTGTATCAAAATGGAACGCGCTTGTATTTTTAACGATAATATTATTCAAGTTGCAAATCTGAAATTTACGTTGGCTCTCGGCCAAGAGAAGTGGCTAAATATATCAAAATGTGAAACAGACTAATCAGTTCATCTTCGATTTGTGTTGTTAATCGCCTATTAATAGTGTATGTGTAGAATTTTTTTTATTGGTACCCTATTTTGCTTATTTAAAGTACGCCTTAGCGTGTTCATAGCCAACTTTAAAAAGCGCGCATTTTAAAGTTACCATGGCAACATCAACAACCCGAGAAACGTAAAGTCTAAATGTAGACTTTTTACTTATTTACTTATGGACAAGGGATCGATTAAGATGCTTTGTGAAGTTGCCTGACTGTTATTTACTAAAGAAAATTAGTTATTTTGGATTTTAATTAAAAATATGACAAAGTGGAATGCAATATTTTATTTGGAAATCGATATTATTTACACTAGAAAATATAATTTGCACATTTTTATAGATCCAGAAGTAAACTCTATTCAAGGGAAGTGAGTGTATAACTAACATACTTTTTTCTCACTATATATTGCACTGTTCACCACATTTGCACTACTCTGTGCGTGTGTTCTTGCAAAGTGCAGCCCTCGGTTGCCTACTAAGTGTGTGTAAAGTGTGTGCACATAGGGCACTTTATCACCCACTTCCACTTCGATCCTCAATTCTTCCAATCCATTACTGAATAGGTCAAATATATATCGAGGAATAAGAACGACATCAGTGTCATTTGATAGCACTATAAGGCATGTTATGCCCGACTGGACTGGATTTTGCTATCTGCATCTTCAAGAAAGGTTCGAAGGTCCTGTCAATGACCTCAATGTCTTCAAGTAAAAACAAAAAGCCCCAATTGGCTGCTGCTACTAGTTTTATTGAAAAGGAAAAATTAGTTAACTTCAAGACAGTGCTATAGTGTTCTCGTTTGATATACAAACTAGAGCAAAAAATTGTGTGGCATTTTACCAAGAAAACCCGTACCAATTACTACAGAAGCGGAAAATCACAGCACTATGCAATACAAAAGGCTATTTAGTGTAAAATTGTATACCGCCACAATTCCTTGTGAATAGGGTCTCCAGTTCGCGGCTTACCACATCGGTCGCTATCCCTTTTCAACTCATATAAATCCCATTTCCCTTCTCGCTCACTTAGAAGACACCTTCTTACACACGCTCACTTAGTTTTGAATGTATTTAAAATATATTGAAAAAATTGAAAAAAATGTTTCTTTCTTCCAGCCAGTCTTTAATTTTCCCTTACCGCCATGCAGTTGTGTGCAGCTGTTCTACGAGAATGATAAGATGATTGTTTTTTATTTTATTTCCTATATTAGGATAATTTCGCGCGCTACTGAGCACCGCATTCCATTAGTTTGCATATCAAACGAAAGCACTATAAGTGGAACCATCACAGGAGACAATGACATCAGAGAAAATTGTAGAGAATTCTTTCAAATATTAAAAATTATTTTATGGAAAGTATTTTGGTCTTAATATTTATATACAACGATAACATCGAGTTAGTAAAGAAACTACAAGAATCCGATGATAATGTTGGAGGTAATGTTGATATTATATCCTCATCAGACTTGCAAAATTTACTTAAATCCTCTATGCTCAGATTACACTCCGATTACAACCGACATCGACATGTGGAAAGCATTTTTAATTTACTTTTATCTTGTTGCAGAAATAGCTATTTCCCTACTCAGTTTTAAAACGTATTAATACGGGATTGTTCAACGATCATTTTATGTCTAAAAAATATCAGCTCCTTCGCCAACAACAGTGAATGTAAATAAGACTTAAATTAATCGTAATTATTATGTGTACCGGTAAAATATTTATCTTGACACATCGATAAAATTACTTTATTGACACTATAAATGTTTACGTAGAAGTATTATTATCTAGTTCTCCTTTAGATATCATTGTCCTTGAGGTATTCTATAATACATAAAGTAATTGGATTATATGATTTCGATATTGTTTTTTTGCAATAACCTCCCGAAATAAAGTCTAGCGTAGACATTTTCACTTACCGAATATTGTACGTAAGAAATAATGTGTCGATGTTTACTCAACATGTGCATTAGCAGGGACGGCGTGTGACTTTTGTTCGTGTGTGTTCTGTGGGGCTCAAAAATATATATTGAAAAAAAGTTTTTTTCAATATAAATTGTATATTACTTTGACTATCTATTCGATTTGTGCATACTTCTGAAGATAGTTCCCTAATTTTTTTTCTTGCCAATGCTTTTACATCAGCCAATTTGAAAGTGACATTATGACTAGCCACCCACCGCTTGGCTAGACCCCATATATTTTCAATAGGGTTGAATTCCGGACTATAAGGAGGCAATTACAATATTTCATGTCCATGTCGTCTTAGTAGTTAGTCTTAGTAGTCTTAATAGTCTTAGTAGTTTGTCCATATGACAATCCCATTTTTTTTAAATTTCCTTTTACGAATTTGTATAATTCTGATTTTGTTTTCGTTGGGTTATGTGGAATATTTTTTTTATTTGAAAGGTAAATGTATTCATCTTTTCGTGAAGAATTTGCGGATTTCCTTTCACCAATAACATTGTGATAGGACGCATTGTCTAACACCAGATAAAGACATATCTAACATAAAGGCCAAATAACAAATGAAGTAAAATAACAACCTCAAAAATTTTACTTTATATGGATTAAATCCCTGCTCTTAACGAAAACCATTTAAAAACTATACTAGAACACAATCAGTCTACTTCACAAATTGTTTTAAGAAGACTTAAGGTCACTAAGAAATAAAAATCATCTCTCTAAGGTGCTATATATAAATACATAAACGTACTAAATGCGCTGCCTCATATAGTAGTTAGGCCTATCCATATTCGTATTTGATAAACAAGTTAAATATGGAACGCAATATTCACTGACAAGCAAGAAATAAAATATTTTTTACAAAAAAACAAAACCGACTCCAAAAAAATGTTCTAAAAAACTGCACTAAATAGTAAAAAATAAGTACGTTATTTTAAGTTATTCTAAGTAAAAATTACAATACAACCAATTTATTAAACCAATAATATACAATTAGTGTTATTTTTGGAGTCGGTGCCAGACAAGGTTAACTAACGTGTTCCCTTAGAATTGAATACAACTGCCTAAAGCGACACCAGAATTACAAATAAATCTAAATTCAAACTTCTAGTCGAATACAATTATAGACGTATACCTACGCTACATCGTTCGATGTTTGTACATGGCTGGCACCAACTCCAAAAATAACAATAATTGTATATTATTGGCCTAATAAATTGACTGTATTCTAAATTAGATTGAATAACGTAATTATTGTTTACTTTTTAGTGCAGTTTTTTAGAATAGATTTTTTAAAGTCCGTTTGATATTTTTGTTAAAAATATTTTATTAAATAACACTTATTGCTACTTATACTTATAATTGTTAATATCTTCGGTATATTTTTGCAGACCTATTTTTTAAGTTATCAGCTCCCCGGGATCTGAAGATTTAGGTTTTCCCTTGACAAACAACGCATTAATAAAATTCGTGTGGATATTTTTATGTGCGGTTACGTGCGGTTATGTGCGGTTATGACAGCAAGATAGCATTGAGGCCCATTTTTTTCGATATAATAGTGAACATCCTTGAGATTTTTTGTTATGCCAACTAAAAGCATGTCATAAAAAACTGAGGTAAAGCCAGATACAATCAAATTTATATGTACTTATTTACCTGATATTTGTTAATTTCGCTAGTGTAGAGATTTTTTTAAATACTTAAACCACGTTTCAAAGGTTACTAGAAAATGTTAGTTTCACAAAATTCTTGTCACAGTTTAAGGTGATATGGGTTTTTAATTCTAGAACGCACATTTGTTTTGTGCGGTTTTAATGACTCCTGAATTGAGACGTATTTTGTTTTTGGAATTTATGAGTTTTTTATATAATAAAGGTATGGGTATTACTATTTATAATGTTTACAACAAGTTTGTGTAAATTATGCATAGGTACGTAGATATATAGTAATATCGTGCATCGTACCATATTGTGGTATTCAACATAACAATACACTCTTGCTTGGTTGTCTAATTATTTTTGTTTGTTATTAATATATCTGTATTTCTAATTTTTTTATGCGATATTTGTTTGGTTTGTTATAACTGTATTCGAAAAATTCGTAAACTTTGACATACATTTGGAGATACATTACTAAAACTAAATCTGGTTTTGCAATCCGGATCGTTATAAAAAAATTAAACAACAATTTTTTCAAAAAAAAGTGGTGCAAACTGAAAGGCATGCCGTGATGCTTATAAAGTGCTTCATTGTAAATAATATCCCAAGTTTGCAACCTCTTTTTCCAACCGAAACCATATTAATTTTGATAATTATGTAAGTAAATTTTGCCATAACATCATAAAAATTTAGTGGTGTTTGGTACCAATTTTTCCCCCAAAAGGGTATGGGGAAAGTTTACAGTCGGTGCAGTAGCAGCAAAAACCCATACCCGTAGACAAATCCCCAGATGGATGAAAGAAGTCTCGCAAATCCCTCAAAGGTGACTGTCAGAGAAACGAAGTGAAGTTGGTCGGCGGCTTCTGGCCTCCAAGGGTACTCGTCTAGAGATTTATTTATCCCAGTAAAAATCAGTACATCTGGAAGTAGTAGTTACTTCCATACTTCCAGATGTGAATCAGGACTCCAGAATCAAGACTTCCAGATTCCAGAGGTGAATGAAGACGTCTGCAACGTGGCCGCGGGGTCCTGGTAATTTTAAAGTGGCGAATCAAGGTAGCTGCAGCGTAGCTGCCATTTTCACGTGATAAGAGAGCAGAGGGCCACGATTTATTGCTAGCCTCTCCAACTTAACCAACTATTGGACCAATAAACAGAACTCATTATATACTATATACTCGTTTTATATATTACATTTATTGATATTGATATTTATTGATATTTTTAATCATCTTAACAGTCGCATTTACTAACGATTATTTGCAGTCGTCAAAATTTCAGTATGGTTAATAATATATTATTAATTGACGACAAGGGCGCTTGTCGTCGTGAAAAATAGAAAACTGTGAAAATAATGATTATTTTAAATGAAAAAAATATCTTTCAAAATGTTACAGAAATATTTTTAAAAAAATTTCATAATAATATTTTTATAGGTATTTTTCTATTTAGAAACCTGTTCAGTTTGCTGATTATTTCTGTTGTGATGGAAATCTTGTGGATCTACCCCTGCCCCCGGTGGTGGAAGTCAGTAATGATGATGTATTAAAATGTTGCAGTTTAATAGCACACCCTGTATAAGGTATTCATAGTTACTAAAAAATGCTAATTAACTTGTCCAGTGCGCAAAACGGGATTGATGACTTATGAACGAATAATTAACGAATACTTTTTAGCCCATACTTTTAAACAATAAACACTGTTTGTTTACAAGTTATTAACATGATTTGCGTCAATGCCAGACAAAATTGAATAGTATGAGTAAAATATATTTTCCTTTACGCAGTTCTCTCGCGGATGGATACCATTTGCCATTTTTTGTCGAAAAAATGCTAATAAGCTTAGCTCAAGATCACTAATTGTCAATAATATCTCTTCAGCTATTGTGATATTAGCTTTTGTATCGGGAGATTACACCCTTAAAGCTGGTGGCACCACACCATTGATGCGCGAAATTTTCTATGGAACGTAATATCTATAAATCTATGGAACGTAAAAAATAGTTACTAGTGTCAAATTAACTCGCAAATTAGGATCTTGATTTTAGATAAAAGACAATTAATAATTAACTAATTCGATTATCAGAAAACGAAAACCACTTTTGATGGGCCCATAAACTACTTATATAATACTTGAGAAAGATCCAGTTATATTTATATTGCAGCAAGTATTTACAATGAGATGATGAGTTCTAGAATGCCCTACCAATTGTATTTTAAATAACAACAATTGACACCAATAAACAAGGCAATTTGCACAATTGTTGATTGTGTGATATTACAAGACATTTAGTATCACGGAGACTATCTATTAACGTTAATAAAGTCATTAAAATTCATTAAATTTATTAAATTTACTTTTTATGTAACGTTTGGAGTTAAGTGGTATTTGTAAAGATGGCAAAAGCTTAGTGCACATTTGCATTATTCTTTATGGAATGCGCCTTATCCTAAGACTATACTTACCTCAATGACGTGTTATTACTTAATATGACTAAAACATGTTTCATGTTGTTTCCATCGGTTAAAAATCTGGATTCAACTGAATAAATAATATTACAAATTAATGATAATTAATACAATTTAAGGAAATTTGTTTGGTAAGGAACCTGACCCCGAATAGGTCATGAACAGCTATGACTAACGAGTAAAAAAAATGTTTTGTTCAGAGAGTTATAGCTACAATGCTCTCGGTTCGTCCTTGTCAAAAAGGTACGTGGTAACAAAAAGATGAGAATTAAATTAACACCCTATATATTGTTACAAATTTGGAGATTCCACGTAAAATTTTAAGTGCTCTAATTTTTTCCCTATTCCTTAAAGTAACTGTTTTCGAGATTTTTAATTACTTTTTAGAAAAACATACACAGAAACATACCAAGTGGAAAAACATACCAATTGGAAAAAATATCTTACGATGGTTTGAAATTAACTACACGGCATTAAATGTCACCACCCTGTATGCAATTAGGCCACTTTGAAAGTATAGATGGGAAGCTATTATAGGGGTCTAGCTATCCCTATGAATATTGTCGCTTTCAGTGGCGGCTCGTGACTAAAGCATCAGGTACAGCAGACAAATTTAATATTGATATGAAATTTGGTCCGCGAAGCATTAATGACGCAGGCGAAAATTTTTCAAACTTTCAAGGTCACGCGTTTTCCTGGCACTTCAGAATTTCAATGAAAAATCCATTTACAAAAAATTACAGAGTTCCACAAAAACGATTTTTGAATAAAGTTACAAACTTTTTTGAAATAATATTTATTCACGAATTACTGATGTTATAAATAAATTGAAATAAACAGAATATATTTTATTAGATTGTTAAATATCTTTTATAAACCAATAGGTATTTCGTTTGTCGAATTTACGATCAATGATTCAACGAATTTTAATTTTCCTTGCCGTATCGATTTTTTTATTTAACTCTAGTTTGTCAATTTACTTTTGGAATTTTAAAATAATAATCTTTTTCTTGAATTTATGATATGAGTAGTTTGTGTGTTTGAAAAAAAAGAACAGCTCTTAGGTATATCAGAACGTTCCAAAAATAGCAGCAGAGCGTTCAGCAAAAACCAACGGGAGGTTAAGAGTTCATTAATACTTTCGATTAAATAATTTTTAATGGTTTTCGACAGACCACTAAAAACAGTAGATTCATCCAAAAATTCTTTGAATTTATTATCATAATTGGAAAGTAGACTTGCAAGCTGGCTGGGAATAAATGCTTTTCATCAAAATCTAAACTGAAAATTACAACCCAAAAAATTACAAAATACTAATATTACGAATAGGATAAGAAAAATTTAAATATGTAAGGTAAGTAGGTACCTAATCAAATCACGTCAATCACGAACGACAAGACGAAAAATCGAAGGAAAAACTAAATCCACATACCTACTACCTACTCTACCCGGTATCTTGTATCTGCACAATACAACTGTGATCTAAACTCTAAACAGAAAACAGTGAAATCTGAATCCTTAATCTTATGACTTTGTATCACTAATTAGGGGCTGAAGCTGAAGAGCGCGAATCGTGGACGTTACATCACTCAAACCGCGCCGATGGGCAAGCCCGTAGCATAATATACAAAATAATGCACGAAACAGGTGCGCCTGCACTGAATTCCTCTTCAAGTCGGTTTAAGAAGTCTATTTTATTTAAAAATCAAAAAATATATTTCCCACTACTTGATTGATGGGGTATCGTTAGTTATTAGTTTTATTACTTGTTAGATTTTAGATTAGAGATTAGCAATTACTAGATACATAATTATATAAAAATCATAGCTGAAAAGCTAAAGAATGAAGGGCGATCTTATTTTCGTATACCGATATGCAAAATAATTAGTTTCCTACACGCCTAACCTATAGGTAGGTTATAATAATTACTTCGATTAATTGGTTTTTAATAAATACCTATTAAATACCATGGTTCTAATACTAGATCAAATTTTAAATCCCGTACAATTTAGTGGTAATTATAATAATAAAGTTTTTATTATTATAATTACGTATCACTTCAATTGTACGGATTTAAAATTTCATCTAGAACCGCGGTATTTAATATTTATTATTAAGTTTTAAGACAAAAATTATTAGTTCAGCAAATAGTTACTTTGCCGCTTCAGAAAAGTGACGGTCGACCGGCGCAGGTCAGCCCATCTCAGACTGTCTCAGGCTGTATACAACCTAAACGCAAAATTTAAATCGGAATGTGATTACTGATTAATAATATACGTTTTACTTTTTATTTATAATCTTACTTAAGACTTTTAAAAATTTGTTATGCTATTGTGTTAAAACATATTGAACATTCTGCATGATAAACATTTGTTTGAAACATTTTTTTGAATATTGTTTTTTCTTTTATATTTATACCTTAAATCCTAGACTGGGCACTGCCCACCCTGCCCACTTCGAGGAGCCGCCACTGGTCGCTTTATCTTCTTACTGTAAAATACCCCCAGTTTTAAGCTTGTTACCTTGTCTTCTTATTAAATGAAAGAATAAAATATCTCCAAATGTTAAATTTTAGGATGAAAAGCCAGTTTACCGCTGTTCCAATTTTTTTGCAGTGTTAACCATCAAAACCTTGCCCGAATCAGATGCGCTTCAAGGTCGTCAGTAAATGTATTTGGATTCGATAAATGTATTTGGATTGCAAGTACACGACCGTTATCAGAACAGTAATCCTGAATATTCAATATAGACTTTATTGCACCCATGCTGAGTTGTTTTGATGATACCGAAGCTGATGTATCATCTGCAAATATGGACATGAATGAGTTATAAGGACGTTTATTATTGAGAATATCGTTTATAAATATCAAGAATAATAGTGGCCCCAAGACACTCCCTTGGGGGAACACCAGTACTGATATTAGTTGAGCTTGATGTACATTATAATTGCCATTTTAGGTGAACCTCTTCGAAATATCACTATTTAGGAAAGATCTTATCCATTCTATAGTGCTTTCGTTTGATATGTAAACTAATGGAATGCGGTGCTCAGTGGCGCGCGCAATTATCCCAATATAGGAAATAAATTAAAAAACAATAATGTTAACTCAATTTAATTTATAATATATCAAAAAGTGAATGTGATTTTGTAAATGACGGTCTTTTAACCTTCGAATCCAAGGCGATTACCATAAAGACATGAATTCCACCGTTTTCGAGGATTGGTTCAAAGGAATTCTGGACAAATTATAACCTGGATCTGTTATAGTGATGGATAATGCTTCTTATCATTCTCATAGAACAGAACAGCTACCCACAACTGCTTGGTGGAAAGGTCAAATTAAACACTGGCTGGAAGAAAGAAACATTGAATACGATGATTCACTACTTAAAGCTGAATTGTAACACTGGTAAGGCAACATTTTCCAGTTTTCAAGGAGTATGTAGTGGATGAAATGGCCAAAGCAAGAGGAATGGAGGTAATTCGGTCGTCTCCATATCACTGCGAACTGAATCCAATTGAGCTTATTTGGGCGCAAATAAAAGGGAAAGTTGCTAGAGAAAATACAACATTTAAGTTAGCTGATGTGAAAAAACTTCTGAATGGTGCAATCAAAGAAGTAAATGCGGCCAACTGGATAAAATGTATAGACCATGTGAAGAAGGTGGAATCAAGAATGTTGGGATCTCGATATTGTCTCGAGTGACAGTGAAAAATACCAATGTTAGTGTAACTGTATGTGCAAATAAATTAGTGAGTTAATTTGTTATAAATTTTACGAACAGTCTTACCTATACTAATAATAAGTAACCTAACTACGTTCTACCCTAGCAAGGGGCACTCTTACCGCCTCGTGGTCCTTGCTGGGAAATAGCAATTTAATTTCTTTCTTTTATTTAAATTCTTATTGGCTAAGTTGAGCACTAAGTGTACACGCAGCATGCAAAATTTTTTCAATATATTTTAAATACATTCAAAACTAAATAATTTTTTGGCTTAAAGTTTTGCACATATATGAATATGACATAATAAGACATCTTTTGAAGTCACTTCACCTTGGTTGTACATGTTGATACGCCACTGAGCAATAAAGCCAGTAAATCGCCGGCTTCTTCATGCAGGTGTCTTCTAAGTGAGCGAGAAGGGAAATGGGATTTATATGAGTTGAACAGGGATAGCGACCGATAGGTAAGCCGCGGACTGGAGACCCTAGTTCTATTCACAAGAAATCGTGGCGGTATACAATTTTACACTAAATATCCTTTTGTATTGCATAGTGATGTGACTTACCGCTTCCATAGTAATTGGTACGGGTTTTCTTTGTAAAATGACGCACAATTTTTTGCTCTAGTTTGTATATCAAACGAAAACACTATAGTAACTCGTGATTTACCGTGTCAAAGGAACGACTGAAATCAAATAATATGATAGCAGTCTCATTAGTACTTTCAAAGCTATTTAGGACAAAATTATATAGAGCATCTTATATGCTTAATCTTTGGCGAAACCAGAACTGATTTCTTGAGAATGATTTTTAAACAGTTAAAAACTTATATAATCTAATATAATAGCCCTTTTCATATAATTTCAACTAATTAGAAAAAACTACCCCTCTGTAATTAGCAATGAGATCCTTATCACTTTTTTTATGGATTGATCCCACTATGGACCTTTTCAATATATTCCCTGGCAGAAGGACTCATATATAAGTACAGATAGAGGAGGTTCACATATTATGAGATAAAACTAACATTGAGTTATGCTGATCCCGGCAGAAATCGTGAAATATTCTAATGGTTGGTCACCGTGAGACACCCATGTATGATCTAATTATTACTGTTAATTATCCTAACTTCGAGAACTTTTGAGATTTAAAAGCAACTATTTGTAAATGCGGCAACAATTCCTGTTAATTATCTGTCAATGATTATCTCGCGGGAAATAGAAAATTGTTATGGTAGTCATAACGCAACACATCAAACATCGCAATCAAACTAAAATTCTAATTTAAAATTGGTTTACATAAGAAATTACTTCACGATGAATAACCTAATAAAAAATTCAATGGCAGACACCGCATTTATAAACAATAAATAAATTATTGACGTAATTCTGTTAGCTAGCACATTTTTAAAACAAAGCTTTCTCATTACCATAGTGCATGTTAATGCCTTACTATCATAA
This sequence comes from Tetropium fuscum, assembly GCA_964058915.1. NCBI lineage: Eukaryota > Metazoa > Arthropoda > Insecta > Coleoptera > Cerambycidae > Tetropium > Tetropium fuscum. The sequence goes on along the minus strand of CAXKVY010004470.1, from coordinate 1,005 downwards.
GAAGCTTACTTGTGTTTACACGAACGATTTACATTACTGTTGTCGTTGTATTCAAATATTGAATTAGTATTGTCATTGTCACGGCGTTAATGTACTCCACTACATCGGTATACTAAGCACCACCAAGTCAATATAGTACAGAGCCCTCATAAATTATTTTAGTTTGTAGAGTTGGTACTGATTTCGGCAAAAGTTTCCGATTTGCCTTTTGTTTGCTAATTTCCCTTGCATTTTAACAATGTTAAGTATTTTTAAGCAACCGAGCCACTGATTTTACTATTGTTCACGAATTAATTGGTTACTATTATTGTGCAAGCAGGGGTCTCAGTAGTCATAAAATCATCCAAGTCATCATCTGCCCATTTGATGTTATGTTGTTCAGGCCAGACATGATCTGCCATTCGTGATTTTGTCGTCTCCCCCAGTGATGTACATTTCCTAGATATGCACTTTTTGTATCTCCAAAGACTTCCACACTCTGACATGGAATAATTCTCGACCTTCCAAAGAATACTTTGTCACATACGTGTAACGAAATGTTTAAAAAACTAATTACTTCACTTTTTAGCTTATCTTGTGCCTGCTCAGTATTTGACGAAAATAGTATTGATGAGGAAGCACGAAAACGTTTCCTCAAAAATTGTCGACCGTTTTGTTGAATTTGTTGTTGGAGGAAATTTAATTTACCAAGTAGTATGAACAAACCAAGATTTGGATGTGGTTATGCAGCTCATGTTAATTTCATAGGGAAATATTACGGCGAATAAGTTACACTTGTATTTGATGATTCCCATGGTGGAAATGTATGTATTAAGTATTGCAGCCTAAAATATTAGATACGTAGCTAACGCCCTCGTGCATGAACCAGTCTTCCGTGGACGACCTCTTCTCCTTTTGGGTACCGAAGGTACTGTCTCTGTGTCTCACAAGAAAGGCTTATCCTTAGGCTTATCTATGGTAGCGATCTCAGTACTCGTAGTGACTTCTTTAAGTACTCGATAAGGT
>CAXKVY010004469.1:0-17591 GCA_964058915.1 Tetropium fuscum | reverse complement strand
TTAATTAAGCAATTGAAAGTGCAACTTTTTTGTCATGGTAGTTTTTTGGTATCTCGATTTGTTCTTGTTTTTCTTTTTTTGAAACTTTCTTTTTTTTTCATTGGAACACCCAATATTTGTCTGCCTATTTTTGAAGCGCTAAATCAGAGAAAAAGTTATTCACTATTCCCTTTAATTCGAGAAATGTTCACTTATAATACCACTAGTGGTTCAATTACTACCGGAAATTTTTTTGAGAATACGAATATTTTGAAAATATTAATAATTTTCTAAAAATATTCGAGGGCGAAAATAAATTTCGTAGATTTTCCGAAATGTTTATAAAATACTAATAATAATTTTATTATGTTTCCAAAAGCGGTTACAAAATACTAACCAAAACTGAAATATTTTATAACGTAGTGCCAATTTTACTTTTATATCTGTCTTATAAACAATTTGAAAATGTTTCTAAACGTAATGTTTGTTTTATAATTTTTGTTTCGCAAGCGTTTTGGCAACTATTATAAGATATAAAAATGTTAGTTGGGATATAGCGACAGTGGCGACAATAGGACAATAAGTCACGCCCCCGCCGCCATGTTGGGGCTTACTTCATTAATGCTATTGCGTTAATGAAGGCACTAATCGGTCTCGTCTTTGTTAATATGGAAATATGTAAGAAAACATTTAATCAAAAATACTGGTATCGAAAATCAGTTGTCACGTAGACCATTGTTATAGAAATCATTCGTAATATTATGTGATATATTTATTATTGAACCTTTATAAATACAATTTACTGTTTGTGCCTTGTATTTGTTGGACTGATCACGAGCAGCGAGCAGCAGGAATCAAGAAAACGGTCACACGCATCCTCACTGGCTAGCTACTGACACAGAACTATCAAAATGTATTTCCTTCTTAGTTTGGCAGTAAATAATAAATAGAACATATTAGCACGTACTTATTTTTTTCATATCACCCAAAGTAATATATAGGTACTTAATTATAAAAATAAACTGTACTTCAAACATTTCTACCGCAAACAAACACAAAATTTCTGTCGGTTTCCATTGATCTCTTCTCGTTTGATAGTTGCCGGGGCTCTGGGGAAAACGTTTGATTAAATACCTTTTTTTGGAGAGTTACTGTAATTTACTGCAGGACAACAAGGCATTTTTGCCCTGACCCTGATGTTAATAAACATTATTTTTAAATAAGGTTTAATTAAACAAGGCACATAGAGGACAAGCAGGCACATAGAACTAATTTGTACACTTATAACTGCCTATTATTCTAAACATAAATGCAAATAATGACATTATAATTTCATTGACAACATAGAACAACACATTAACAAAAGGCTCAAAATTCCGGCAGCCATTTTGCTGCTTATGTCAACCACCTGATCTAGATCTAGATAACCAATCAAAAATTGGTCACTCTATTGTCGCAACTGTCTTTACTTAGTCACTGTAGTATATATAATTACTAGCTGACCCGGCGAACGTTGTTCCGCCTTAGAGGCAATAAATAAGCAGATTTTGGATTTTATTAAGTTCAATTTTTTATTTGGAAATACAAATAAAAAATCAAGTATTTTAATGATTCTTCATAGTTCATGTATTTTGTTGCATAGGTTACACTCTTCAGTTAAGCACCTTGTGATACACTCCATTTTTTATTTTTTCATGCCACATATAATTGGCCATGGGAAAAACATGGATTCTCCAGATTCAGACCACAAACTTTCAAGGATTGGCCTTGTGATTTGTTAATGGTCATGGCGAATGCAAGACAGATCGGATATTCAAGTATTTTAAACTCAAACGGCATATCGGTTGGGATCATCGGGATCCTCGGAATGAGAACTTCCTCAATTTCGAATTTTCCTTTAAGTATCGTCGCGTAAATCACATTGTTCATCAATTTACTTACCATCAAACGCGTACCGTTGCACAGTTTTGGTTTATGTTTCGAAGCATGATTACTACGGAGCCAACCTTTAGGCGTAAATTGTGGGGTGGTAAGCCAGGCACATCCAAGGAGTTTAAAAATTCAATTGGATAGTTGGTGGCTGCATTTGTTACACAGTCAATAGATTTTAATGAATGCATTGTTCCAATAATCTCATTCTGAATTATGTAGTTTAGGTCATCTACATCTTTATTCTTAGCCGCTAAAATTGCTCGCTCACTCAACCATTCATTATTTTTGTAGTTAGTAATGATGTTTGGGAATACTTTGTTGATAAGTTCGTCTTTCGATGAGACAAAGTTACAGAAATTATGAGGAAATGAAATCAATCCGCTCGATTCGTCGACAGGTACTCGACCATTACCGATAGTCAGCAATTGCTCAGAGAAATCTTCAGCGGATGTATCATTAAGCAATGCAACTCTCATGTTTATTGTCAGCTGAAGTTTCTTCACATATCACCATAGATTCGATAATTTGAAGCAAGCGTTTATTTCGTCGGCAGCCGTTGATCTTGGAAGTACTGGCAGTGTTTGGCGGAAATTGCCAGACAGTAAATGGAAATAATGGCAATTTCACTTTCCCACTAAGGCACCACAATCCGGGCATTTCTCCGGAAAACTTCAATGCGCCACAATACTCGCAAACAACGTCCATTGGCCCAATGCAAACGCTAGGATGTAAGCAGTAATCATTGCTGCAATCGTATCGAAACGCTGCTCGATTCAAATCAGCCCTTGATAAATCTCTTCTTGTGCGTCTAAAATTATCTATTTGTTGATCTCTGTTGTTCGCTCGACGATTCTGCATTGCCAACCGAGCTGTTTCACGGGCTGCTTCACTTTGCTCTCGTGATTGAGAAGCACGAAGTCGAGCCATACTATCGCGGCGCTGTTCACGTGCAATTTCTTGTTCTTCTTCAGTCCTTTCATTTGCAGTATTTCGTATTCTTCTTGCATCACGGCTTTGTCGGGAAAGATTCGATCGTCTTGGTCGCGGCATTATTAATTAAACTTCACTTCACCTAAAAACTTAAATTTTCAACCATACCGAGTTTTATAGTTCACTTCACTGTTTATACGAATGGGCAATTGGGCAATAATGTTAATTATTTATTTAATATAAATAGTTTTATTATTGATTTCTTACAAATATCAAATTGTCATCCATACGTCATTACATAGCTGTCATTATACGTCAATTTTTTTATTCCAAGTCTGATTCTTTTTTGTTATACCACGTTTTATAGTGACTGACGTTACATGTCAAGTCACACGGGAATGATGTCGAACGGGATAAAAAGTATCCTATGTCCTTCTCCTGGCTCTAAACTACCTGCCTTCCAATTTTCAGCTAAATCGGTTCAGCCGTTCTTGAGTTATAAGTGAAGTAACTAACACGACTTTCTTTTATATATATAGATTTACATAGTTATTTTTGGATTTGAATTTTTATACTTTGACACACCCTGCATTTTTTGCAAAAAAAAAGTTTTTCTATCGAACAACAGTAAATACTTACCTATAGGTTTTTCAGACGCAAAGTTAGTAGACCTCAAAATGTGTCCCTACATTATAGGCCATCCTTATTTCAGCGATCGTGTTGCCACTTCTCGCGGACAAAGCCTTCATTTTCAATTAGATTCCAATATCTAATGCTGCCATTTTAGGTAATAAAGTACATAGTCTTGGTTCAAGCGATGCTGCTAGCTTCTACAATAAAAAGTAAAAACTATTTTATATGTTATTCTATATTATTATTATATTATATTATATTTATTACAGCTCCTCTTTTATCTATTAAGTTCTTAGTTCCAGTTCAATACATTTTCGTCCCCTGATTCCAGGTTCCAATTCCGTACTGGCAGTAGCAGCACTAGTAATACTATCAAAATTCCCTCCTTACTACTTGAAAATATACCTAGTGGGTCAAGGAAGCGGAGGCATATTCAACGCTAGCCTGCAGATCCTTTCCTTGGCCTTAGGTACTTCGACTACAGCATCAGCCTTGATGTACTTTTCATTAGGCTGGTGGTTCATGGGAGCCACTCTAGTCTTATATTATATAAGCAACTACAACGCCCTGTTCAACTACTATGCGAAAAATGTGGTGGAGGATACAAAACGAGCGCCGATGCCAGTGTCAGAAATGAAGATGCTGCTGAATAGGATTTGGCCTTGCGTTGGCACGTATGCGTTCTTTTGTTTGACGCGTTTGCACTCCCCCATTAGTGCGTTGGTGGTGTCTGAGAATTACGGAAATGGAAATCCCTGGAATGGTAAAGAACATAGTCAAGATATTTTCTCTAAAATCAGTCGCGTGCTAATTATAAAGCAAAAATGCAAATGCAAATAAAAATTTAAAATACTTTTTAGATACGTACTTCGTACCTACCATTACATTCCTTTACTCGGACGTTGCTGATTTGATGGGAAGGCTACTTTGCTTCAAAATAAAAAAGGTAAGAATACTTAAACTTATTGACAGTGTTACCTTGGTTTAAAACCACGGAGAGTACCCAAAGGTACCCAAACCAAAGGAGAGTACCCAGCATACCAAATTATATAGAACGAGAATTTGTTGTCATTTTTATTTTAATAAGTTACTAAGTATATAATATTCGATTGCCATATAGGAGAAAAGCCAATAGGTATCTATCTGGTGATTTCAGGGTAACACGTGTAAATCATTTTACATACTGCTACTCCACTGGATTCGTAAAACAAGTGGTACTACCCAAAATCCAAATACACTTTATTAACTTCTAAACTCAAGTCACAATTGCTTACAATGATAAATCACTATCGCAGAACTGAATACTTTTAATTACTTGTTACTTGGTCTTGTATTTAAGAACATTTAAACTAAACTGAGGTACCGATCGGTTGGCCCTTATTACTAAATTAAAAATTCTGGAAACTTCTCAATTATTTCATCCCATTCTAGATTGTATATTTATACAGGGTAGCCCACCTATCTCCGCTCGGACCGTAGCTACTAGACCAATAGAGATTAAGGCATTCTGAGAAGTAATTTTGTCTGTAATGAGTCACACTTTAAAATTGTTTTTGAGTCTACAGGATGTAGACTCAAAAATAGTGACCTCGGATATATGGTACACTTTGTAGACTCAAAAACAATTTTAAAGTGTAACTCATGATAGACAAAACTACTGCTCAGAATATTTTGCCTTAATCTCTATTGGTCTAGTAGCTACGGTTCGCCTTTGGTGGGGTCGTACATAGCACCCCTAGATGTGATGTTGCCACGTCGTCTGGTGCGGTGTTGCCAGATGGTGCAGATTTGTCCTAGATCTAGGATATTTTCAGTATATCATGCACAATCACTTATGACGATTCCGTAACAATACTAAGAACAACTGCCGGGCCATCAACTGATTCCTACGGTACTCCATATTGAGCAGGAGGTTATGACCAGGAGATATAAGTTTATATTTTGACAATATAAAAATGACATAGCTGTCTGTTACTTCAAAATTAACACACCCACAAAAACTAACCAGAAGTGTAAAGTTTATTTTTCATATCATTTGAAATATATGCGAATATTTAAATCTGATTTTAAGTGATAAGTTATCACTTAATGACAAAAATATTCATTTGAAAAATAACAGGTGAAAACTATCGAGCACTTGGCTAAAATATTTGGCACTCTGCATCCTTGTGACAACTGAATCTTTCGACTTATTCTTGGCTCTTTAGGCAATGGGCAACACTTGGCTTTATGATCGACACTTTATTTTTACGTTAATGTAAATTTCATAGGGAAATTTTATTGTTCCTTGTTATTGGAAGGGATAATGAATCAATGTCGACAGGTGTAAGTTGTTGGTAAAAAAGGAGATTAAGTAAGTAAGGGGAATAGCTATTTATGTAACCATTTGGGAAAAGTACTATTTTGTGAAAAGAGCGTGTTTCATGCACAATAGTGTCTCCCAACGTGTTTCATACAAGATTTTTTCTAATTTTCGCCAATTTTACATTTTATGAGAAGAAAACTCTCAATTTTATACGTTTAAAAACAATCCAGTAAGTTGTAATGGTTTGACAGATTTTCACTTTCATAGCTTGTCAGGTCTAAATAACCTACTAATAATAATGAACTTTACAAAACCAGTTGCGTAAAATTTTACTTTACGTTAACTGGTTGTGAAAAGTAAGACGTTTCCTAACGTCAAAGAGTTTTGAAAGGTCTCACTTTAAATGTCAAAATTAGAAAATAGTAATTTATGTAACCAGTTGGGAAAAGTACTATTTTGTGTAACGAGCAGATTTCTGCGAAACGAGCGCTAGTGAGTTCCGCAAAAGGATGGGAGTTACACAAAATAGTGTTTCCCAACGTGTTTCATACAAGATTTTTCACCAATTTTAATTTTTTTGACAAGAGAACTGAATTTTATACGTTTAAAAACAATCCAGTAGGTTGTAACGGTGTGACAGCTTGTCACTTTCACAGCTTGTCATGTCTAAATAACCTACTATGAAATCAACTTCACAAAACCAGTTGCGTATAATTTTATTCTTCGTAACTGGTAGTGAAGAGAAAGACGTTCCCTAACGTCAAAGAGTGTTGAAAAGTGTCACTTTAAATGTCAAAATTAGATAAAATATATTACATGTCCAGCTGAGACAGCAAAAACAAAAAAGAACAAAAAAACGCATTCGACTTGTTCTCCGAATCTCCGAAATACGTTGCATCAATTGCCACTGGTTTAACTGACAAATTTTAATTAATAGCTAGCAAGTTGGATTCAGGAAAAGATGTTGAGTTTACAAGACTCTCTTCTCAATATTGAATATAATACCAGACTAACTAGACACTATTATACCGGACATTAACAAAACGTCGCCTGAGGCACTGGATTATATACAGAAAACAGTCGTTTCTCGATATTTCTGCACTCTTCTAACATGCCTCGATGTGTGGAGAAGCGTCCTTCGCCCCGCTAGAATCCTCGATACACATTCAATATGAGGTGATATCATTCGCCATAGGCTGCGTAACAATATAAAAAAATATTCCGAACCGTTCGTCCGGTCCAAATAAAATTTACCTGAATCTTTTTTGAACAGGATTTAATAAAGAAGGAAATAGTAAGTATTCTGTTTTCAGACCGTGAATGGAGTACATCTGATGATATTCTTGTTCATAAGAATGCTGATCTTCGTCCCTTTAATATTCTTTTGCAACGCTCAACCTAGGCATCATATACCGCTACTACTGCCTCACGATTATCAATATATCCTAGTACTGGGGATGTTCAGTTTCACCAATGGGTACTTAGTGAATCTGATGTATTTAGACACCGCGAGGTAAGTTCAAGATATATTCTACGCGCAGACCATGTTTAAAGTTTACACACTTTTTCAGGCTGGCACCCCCGGGGAAAGTCGAGGGTGCGTTTATGGTCATGACGTCTTGTACGTCTATTATGGGCGTGGTTAGCTCTCCATTGACTTTATTATCTGTAGATATGTTATAGTTACGTAACATTTACGTATCTGTAGAATAATAACAATTATAATTATTCTAAGAAACTATATAGATAAAATTTAAAGGAAAAGTGAAAAGTGCATATAATTGATTGTATATATGATAGTTCTTTTCTAATATACTTATTGTGATCGACAAGTGATATGGCTAATGCAGTACTAGAAGAAGCAAGATAAAAAATTTACATCTTCTACGAAGATAAAGAAGAGCAGTTAAATTACGCCAGTCACAAGTGGGTATAATTTTTTTAATTTAATTTTAACCTCTATCTATGAGTGCTTTAAAAGGGGTTATCAAGTGCTAAATTACCTCTTTTTATTTTGTTTTTGAAGATCAATTCTCATGAGTAATCAGGATTATATCAGGTGGGTACTTAACAGTAATTTTGAAGAATGTATTCGACGAAATTGAATGGACTTTGACCTAACCTTCTGTTGATTTTTATGGTCACAGATTTATTGGCGAACAAAGTTATTTTTATTTGAACTTTGCTTAGACAAAACTGGTTTACCAGCACAGCTAGTGAGAAAACTTTAGATTATTGTTTTCTAGTGCAAAATTTAATTTTCAGAAAAAGAAACATTAAAATTTCTGACTTACAATTTCAAGCAGTATAAATCTTAGGTATATAATAACAAACTGTATATAAACGAATCAAAGAGTTTACAATTACAAACACGCGAAGTAAGGACCCTTACTACCGCTAAAACTATAGACGATCACACTACACGCCAAATTCAAGTGTATAAACACCGAAAATGTTGGGAAATAAGCGAATCAGCAAAAGAGGGGGGGAGTATGGGTGTTTCAATATACTATTTCGCAGCGAAGAATATAATACCTATAATAGCGTATACTATATCAATTTTTTCACAAAATGTTTTGTTAATCTTCTGAAGCCGATCATTTAAATGGCGTCATAATTGACGTCGTAGAAAAATTCAAGGTTGCTTGATTGTTTATTACGATCTCTATAAGATTACGATAAGGGACTATTGGAATGTGCGTAAGACCAATCCCTTGCCCTTTATATATGGGAATAATTTACATAAGGCTATTTACTAAGTTATTTTTTTTATTGACAAGCGAGTCGAGCCCTTTTAGTACAATAAACATACAAGTAAAATGTGTATTGATTCTTACCGATCCTTTAATAAGAAATAACAAAAAATTATAATGTCCCAATTCATACAGATCGGTAGAACTAAAGTTATTATTACCAGGATATAAAACTAATTATTAACATTAACTACGAACAAAAAAAAATAACGCAAATGAATCAAATTCTAATGGGCACCATCAGCGAGAATGGTAGGTTGCTGAGCCTGACTAGGTAGCTGAGCCTGACTAGGTAGCTACAGAGGAAAACAAATGGACGTAGGCTCGAGAGCCGTAGTGACACTAGTTATACAAAAAGCTCTGATCTCACCTGAATGCTCTATTCCAAGCTGTGAACCGGGATTTATGCTATAATAAAAAAAAACATGTAGCCTCGAATCGAAAATTTTTTGAGGATTTCGCTTCAGGGGGTCCTCAGGATCATTCATACACCTTAAAACCTCTTGGGAACCCAATCCCACCCTTTGGGGGGGCAAATGGCTGAAAATCCTCAAATTATTAAAATATAAAAGTATTTTGGCATTTCGAGTGCACCTAGGTAGTTTTTTGGGTCGCTGAACCCGAATACGACATCAGATTTACTTGGACTCCATCATAGGGATGGTAAAATCCATAAAGTTGCCCAATTTTGCACCCCCGGAATGTTTTTTCGTAATTTACTTGTTTTTGGCATCTCGAGTGCACCAAGGGGTTTTTTTGGGTCGCTGAATACGATTCCAAAGTCAGATTCATTTGATTGTCATCGTAGGGGTGGTAAAATTGCTGAAATTGGCCGTTTCTGCACCCCCAAAGTGTTATTTCGCAATTTGGATAGGATATTTTCACAATTCCAATGAAGAGCTGCAACCTACAAATTGGGGATGGAAAATACAGGCGGGTGAACTCAGTCCTGTTCGAATGACAGAGGTACCAGCACCAGAACAAATATTAAATGATATTTCGTGTGGATGTAAAAAAGGATGCGGGAGATCATGCGGCTGTCGAAAGAGTGGCGTACGATGCACAGTGAACTGTACGAATTGCAAAGGATCGACATGTGCCAATGTTGACACCGAGACGTCTGCCAATGATGACGAAGATGATGATACGCAATTATACGATCATATAGACTTTACCAACGGTGAAGATGAAGATGAAGATCAACGTGGTAATAATATTAGAGGCGAGCCAATTCTTGAAAATGATGATTCTGATGACGAATTCTGAATATTGTAAATAATTTGATAAAAAAAATAAAACGTTAAGAATAAACTAAAATATAAATAATTAAATATTTGTGTTCTTTTTCAAACCACTATTAACCACTAGCAATTCGAGAGTTGTTAACGATACTGCTGAGATACGCGCTGCTCTAATTCAAGAGTTTAATAACTGCTTGACGAACGACGAAGATTCACGACAATATTTGTTACAGGTTGCCCAACACCATCGCAAAAACTATTCAACGTGTGCAAAGTCTAGTAAATATAAATTATAATAACTCTAAGTGAATTAATTCATTACTTATTACTTACGTACATGATACGTGCTTACGTGCTTCTCAGGGCTCCTAAAATAGGAGCCCTGAGAAGCACCAGAGGTAACATTGTTAGCAGAAGAAATGGCATCGTTATATTTAACAACCTGTGCACTCTTTCTTTTAAATAACTAACAATCCCATGGAAAACATTCCTACTAAAACCCGCTTCTTTAAGTTTTTCAATAAGTATGCCATGGTTGATCTATCAAAGACTTGAAAGATGTCTGTGGAAATGGAGTCGACTTGATCTTTATGTTCTAATGAGCTGATAATGTAATTACACTATAAACAGTGAGATTAGTAGATGTAGATTTATTTCGGGTGAAAATCTATTTTGATTGAAAGGTTTCTATTGCCCTGTATGTTCCAAATATTTTTAGCTGCCTGTGTTATTATGACATTATTCAATTGAAAGAATAATTTGGACTTTTGGAAAGCATCTCTAAAAGTATATATTTTTTCACTATTGACGATTCTCTAAATATATTTTACTAAAATGTACTCTCCGGTATACGACGCTAGAGAAGTTCGACGCCCAGAAGGTATGTTTTTGTTTTAATATACATTTGCAACATGTTTCGAAAGCTTTCGCATATACATAATATATATTATATATATATATATATATATATATATATATATATATATATATATATATATATATATATATATATATATATATATATATATATATATTTCTTTAGGATATTTAATAGGTATATTTATACAAATTACTATTTTAGACCCCCCATTTGAACTCGCTATTTAAAATCATGCGAACAGTTACTAATTATCTGGAGTTTATGTCAAATAAATGATACGACTAAGTCGACTAACTCATTTTCTTATTTCTCTTTATTTGCAATGTTTGAAAACAGAGGTAAGTATGTGAAAGGTTTGAATCAAAATCCTTGACATTTTTATGTAAATAATTCGTTTGAAAAGACTCTGGTGGTTACGTGTTTAGATATACCTACCTTAGACGCTTAGACAACGATCAGGCACCTGATCAAATGTTGCTGCTATCGTAATAGCAGCATCAAATGAGTCCTAAACTACTTACTGAACAGTACTGAGCACTTAGTTTTAATTATTTATATCTCAGATAATTATCTATATCAAGATAATTATCTACATTCTACATTCCTTTTTAGATAGGGCAAAAATGCATGTATGTTGTAGGTAGGTAACCTTGAATATGATATAGAGCTACTATATACGTCAAGCAGAGAACGTCAAGCATCATGTCCATAAAGTTAGCAGGCATGTCCATAAAGTTAGCAACTTTTGCAAATTGATCTCGCTAAGGCATAAACATTTCGATTTCGGGATTTTTTGTTTATACTACCGAAAAACTCGCCAAAAAAATTTTTCCAAGACGAAAACTCACTTGCCCTGCTGTAATACCGTGATTTCGGGGTTTTTCGTCAACGACACAATCGCACACTTCACGATTAAATCAAACAAGGCGAACCGCAAAATCTGAGCCGCAAAACGAATCTCAGCAGGGCAACCGAGTTTTTCGCTTGAAAAATTTGTTTTCAAATCGTTTTCTGGTTGAGATTTTGCCGTTCGACTTGGTTGCTTTAATCTTGAAAAGAGCGATTTTGCCTTTAATTTTTTATCGATACTAATAAACAGAAAACCACAAAATCACAGCGGGGAAACCGAATTTTTCTCTTAGAAATTTCGATTTTTGACTCGTTTTTGAGATTTTGCCGTTCAACTTGTTTTTTTTAATCGTGAAGAGAATCATTGCCGTTATTTGTTTATCGGTAGTAATAAACAAAAAATCTCGATATCTAGGGCTCTCTGCGGGGGTATCTGTAACGTTTCTCACCTAAATGTTGGCAAAGTTCAATTTAGTTAGAATTACAAGCGAGCTAAACGTTTATATGATTTTTGAAATGGGCTAAAAGCGCTAGCCCACATAGTTAGCTCGATCTTACTAAGACTGAGCTAACAAAGTTAGTTCGAACTAGCAACGGTATACATGACAGGACTTACTTGTTCGAACCCACTTAGTTATGACTAAACGGTGCATGTATACGTGGTAACTATATCGTTCTTATTTATAGAAAAAAGAACAGCTGTTCCCAGTGTAGTTTCTAAGTAACTAAGAATAATCTATTCTTGTGCACTGTACCTACATCATAGATCGTAGTTCACTTTAATGTTATATAGTTAAGAATTACAAATTTTTCCAAGAGATAATGTTCCAAACACTTGTGTTTAATTAAATTTGATCTCTGATAGGTATCCAGGTACCTCAAAATATTTGTGTTATAATTGCTAGTAGTAATTTTTGCCAGTAATCAGGTACTCAGGCAATCAGGTATTTCGATGCAGATCATAATTCGCATCTTAAAACAAACGATATCGCGTCATTCGAACTTGAAAGCCCAAGAGAACTCTGTCTGGGAACAGTAGTGTACCCATCGCCACTTATAAGTTAAAAAAATAAGTATTTTGATAGTTTAAAATAGGATAATAAAACATGGTGGACATTAAGAGAGGTAACAAAAACATTACTGTTAGCTTGCTAAGTCTATTGTGTTTGTTTTAGTTTCCGTAGCTCCCAACGAAAGTCTAAAAACAAACCCCGGGGGTATCAAAAAGCACTGGGAAAATGTGCAGATACCGGATCGGTTTTATTATGTGACTATTTTATTTTTCTTCCTTGGGCTTATACAAACTCTGCCATTTTCATTCTTTGTGACTTCAAATTCCGTAAGTATTGTTTAATGTAAGTTGTTTTTTTGTCTACCAAATGTCCAAAGTCTACCAAGTCTAACAAATAAATGTTATCATAAGGTCACTTCATTATTATATTATTAAGATTTCATTATCGGAATACTTAAATTTCCATCCAATAAAATATATATATATATATATATATATATATATATATATATATATATATATATATATATATATATATATATATATATTTAATATATATATATATATATATATATATATATATATATATATATATATATATATATATATATATATATATATATATATATATATATATATATCAATATTGAAGGTTATGTATATTATGTAAAAAAAATATTACAAAAAGGATGGTGGTGAAGGAACGGTGTCCTTTCTGTAAAATAATATTAATTTATTGCAAAACGGCTCTCCAAATTACATGAGCCCAGGACCTCTAAAAATCACGAATCCCGCCCTGTGTTATCCATAAGGAACTGTCGGCCATGGCCAAGAGGTCCAACAATTGGCGAGGATCTCGAGTTCGGTTGAATTTTGTAGACTGTAAATAAATAAATTGCTAATATATCATTCAGTACATATGTCTACTTATTATTAAGTTCTACCTCCCCAAATACATACATTGCATTAAGAATGTTTTACAAACTATGGATATAAAAAAATTAAATATGATTGACGTGAGTAGTTACACTGTGAGATAATGACTGCGACAAAATTGGTAACCCAGAAGAGGTAATCGAGCTTTGTGGACGAACCTCCTGAAGCGGTAGTAGTTCCGAAGAGTTGTTGTAGAGGTACCGCTGTATTGAAGGGGGCATAGGAAATGACGAAAAAAGAGGTAGCTGTAGCGTGAGATATAACATAGTGTTGCCGCCTTTCTCTCATCGAATTCGTCAGTAATCGACGGACATAACTATTGTGAGACATTATTTGTTAAATAGACTTATTCCAAATTGAGAAATAGCATAATAGGCGTTATCGTTTAACTCTTATTCATTTGATTTGAGTTGTTCATAAACTGAACTAGTCGTTACATTGTCTGCCCATCTTCACAACACATATGATGTCGTTTTGTTATCATCATCTGAAATCGAGTGACTCGTCAATTATGACGCTTTAGAAAAATTCAAGGTTACGTGATTTTTTAAGGCGATCTCTACTAGAATTTGAGATAAGTGGATCTCTGAAATGTTCTTGAGACGAATACCAAATTTTCCTTTACAGCATATGAGTAGAATTTCCATTATTAGTCGAGGAAATAGAGCAATGAATTCCCGATTTTTTGGGCAGTAAGATAGATCTTAATGCGGATTTGGGCGTTCGATTCGCGATTTGCACATAAAAATATGCAATTTAGTGCATCACGACGAGACAATAAATGATATATTTACAACTCGGTAAATATTGATGGAAATAAGTCAATTTTGCTACGCGGGGTTTTTTGGGGTCCCTGAACACAAATATCACGACGGAAGTTTTTACCTGAACTATAATAAAGGTGTAGATTCAAAACAAAAACTTTCTACTTAATACCTAGAATAAAATAAATAATATCATTAAAATGTTAGGAAATAAATTTACTGAAGTAGGAATTAATTCCATGCAATGTGTAGCTGCTGCAGATATAACCATAGTTACTGCAGCAATAAAAATAGCAGAGAATATTAATAAAAAAAAAGTTGTTGTCACAGAAGATACTGACGTCCTTGTTCTAGTCGCTGCCCTCACTCCAGCCAATTCTGAAGTATTTGTTCTGAAACCCGCTCGACCAAACAAAGCAGAAGAATTATACTCGTCGAAGAGTTTATGTCACCTTCCATATGTTTTGGAAAATATTTGCTGAAACATGCTTTTACAGGTTGCGATACAGTATCGGTCACCCACGTTCTATGAAGGGAAAATCTATTTTTTTTATACCTTCCAAAAAATCCTGATCTTGTCATGCATGCACAAAAATTCAAACACTGGTTTGTCTATTGAAGATATGTTGAACACGGCTATCAACTACTACTAGCAATGTAATAAAAAAGTCCCTATCGGTAAAATTATGCCTACGGTAGATGTGCTTTCACGTAGAATTTAAAAGTTTATTTACAAGTGCAGAATTCCTTACACGGAGAAGACGTTTTAAATCCAACAAATTGGGGATGGTAAATTGTAGAAAATCTTATAAAGATGACACATGTTCCTGGTCCATCCAGTGTTATGAATTTAATTTTCTGCAGTTGTAAAAAAAATGCGGTTATTAATGTCATGGGAAATAGCATGGATTAATCTGAATGCAAAAATTGTGCAGGCAATTGTTCTAATGTATAAAATTATTTAGAATAAAATATTTTTAACAAAAAAACAAAACCGACAAAAAAAACTACCCTAAAAAGTAAAAAATAATTACGTTTTTCAGTCTTACTTACAATTATTGTTATTTTTAGAGACGGTGCCAGCCAGTTAACTAACAGTTAACGTATTCACTTACAATTGAATACAACTGCCTAAGCGACACCATAATTACAAATAAACCTAAATTGAAACTTCTAATCGAATACAATTAGAGATGTATACTACTCTACTTCGTTATACGTTTGTAAACCTTGGCTGGCACCGACTCCAAAAATAAATAATTGTATATTATTGCTACTGGATAGGGCTGGAACCTTTGATGTAACTATAACACTCGGGCCGGAACTATAACACATTTTGATGTAACTATAACTTGGTTGGCGAAGCGCGCGTCGAGCGAAGTGAAAGTGTTTTGGTGTTTGTGGAAACTACTCCGAGTGTTGTATATTATTGGCCTAATAAATTGATAGTATTCTAAGCAAGAATGAATAACGTAATTATTTTTTACTTTTTAGGGCAGTTTTTTCGAATAGAAGTCTGTTTTATTTTTATGTTTTTTATTTTATATCTCGCTTCTCAGTGAATATTGCGTTCTGATTTTTGACTGATTTTTATGATGATTTTAATTAATTTACAGCCAGTTCCATAATCGAAGTAAAGTTTCCTTTAATATCAAAAGTCTCCTTTAAGTTCTAAACTGTGTTCGATAATTGAATTTTAAAGGCACTTTTACTAAAAAGCTTCCTTTTTGGTAAAGTCTCGATTTTGGCCCTTTTGAGGAGAAAACGTCGACTTTACTGTAAACCTAACCTACAAATAATTTTTTTACTGTCAGCATAGACTGCCAGTCAGAAGAGAAAAAATATATAGGCCACGCCTCCAATTGATCCAGCATTTTCGATTTCGCCCCCCAGCCTTCTCCTAAATAAAAATAAAACTTTATATTCATAAGAATCACAAGAATATTACCTACTCCCTACTAATATTTGTTACTTTATGGGTATCTTTATTTTCGATAACTTTTCTCTGCATTCAGTAGTTTACAGCCAGTTCCATAATCGACATAAGCTTCCTGTAATATTAAAAGACTTTATTGTAAACTTAACCTACAAATTTATTGTTTACTGTCATGGTCTGGGAAATAATGGTTGTTTGGGCTTGGTGTGTTTGAAATACAATTTATCGTTTACTGAATTCTAGTTCAAGTTCTTCCTCAGGAAGTGAGGAAGAAGACACAACGGTGTTAAGAAGATAAAAAATATATAGTAGAAATATTCTGTCGTCGCGTCGTTTTGATGAAAACATCGCAATCGTGGCTGCGATGTTTTCATCAAAACGACGCGACGACAGAATATTTAACAAAACGACAGAATTTAATAAAACTTTAATCATACTCTCACATAATTGACAAGAAGCCCTTCTCATTTATTACTTTATTGGTCACTTTATTTTCGATAATTTTTCTCTGCAAATATGGATTCAGTAATTTAATCTCATCCTCTTTTAGGAAAGTGACTTTTTGCGAATTTTTTCCACGTCACGTTGACTCATTATTTATCATATATAGGTATATATGAACCCTTTAATAACAGAGGATAAAAATATACAATAAAGCAATTTTTACAAACCCACAAAATTTATTTAAATTTCCATCACAAAACAACTTCGAAAATGTTAGGTTATTACAGAGTTATTATTAAATAAAAGTGTCATAATTGTCACTCGTTTTGCCTCTTGACTAACTTCACACGTAACATTCAGGCCCGCAAACACTATAAAGATTCACAAATTGAAGCTTTTCCTAACGGGAGATGCATTTCACTTTATGGAACAGAATCGACTTTACAGAGAATTAAAAGTCTACTTTTTCTAAAAGTTCACTTTTCGAAAAGGGCGCTTTTGTTTATATTTATGGAACTAGCTGTTATATAGCTATTAGGACTGTGACCGGCGCATTCGCCATTAGTTCTGTTATATTTGGTGACTTCAAAAAATGGGACCCACTTGAAAATACCCCTTTCCAAAGGGAATACAAAGGGAATTTTTTAAATTGATTTATAGATTTATAAATGACGGACTTCTGAGGTAACGAACAAAAAAAAAATACAACCGATTTGAGAACCTCTTCTTTTTTTTTAAGTCGGTTAAAATCTGAATGCACAGAGGAAGAGAACGATTTTATTAAACAATAAAATATATAAACATGATTACGAATATACTTGGTGGTTTTAGAAATTATTTTTCAAAACATTGTTTGCATCTACACCATTCTTATAATATTTAAATAAATAATTAGGATAATAATATATTTAAATTCAGGTAAAAATGATGTAACACTCAAGATAATTCCAGGAGACGACGTTCATACTGTCCACCCCGGGCACCAGGTACCTCGGAG